>WYDF02305876.1:0-15282 GCA_009867245.2 Adranes taylori | reverse complement strand
ATATTAATGAAGAGTATAACTTATGTTCTACAACGTATTTTATTTAATCTAATTCTTAAACTACAATAATCATTAGTAAAATGTGCCGTCACCATAGTTAGTGTTCAAGTGAGAAAATTTATACTTTCAAGTATTTCTGAACTATTGAAACCACATTTTAATTTCTAAAGCGAAAAATTATAACGTATTTAACAATCTCCATCGTATTAACAAATGTATATATTTTAAAGTGTAATATGTGACGTTTAATATGCTTAATAAAACAAAAATCTATACACGGGCACATCCTATATCATATCAATTAACAAAATAATACTCTATTTATGTTGGATACTTGGAAGATTATAATATTGAGCACAGTGTTACGCTCGAGTGAATTTTGAGGAGCTTATAGTAAAATAGTTTCTTATTAGTGATAAACATTTAGTTCTTTTACTCGATAAAGAATAGAAATAATGTTTTTTAAATTATACAATTCAAATTTTTTTGGTGTATTTTCTTTCCACTATTATTTTGAATTAGTTCTCTGTTCCATATTAAATGAACCAATTGAGTTTTTGGTCGAAGAGAACGAACTACTAAACATCTTTTCAAGTAGGCTTTGATAAACATATTCTTATGGTAATTATTAATCAAGTTACCACTGAATATCACTATTGTTTTTCTGTCTTTGAGTCGTGAGTTGTCAAACATTGACAATGATTGTCAATTTTTGCACCAGTTTCAACTATACTGTGTGTTACATTTTGGTTCTTTGTTCACTTTTATTATCCTTAAACATGGGAAAAGTTTAATTTGAATTGTGAAACCCGTGAGAACATATTGCATTTTCTGTTACAAAATCATAAAAATCACAAGCCTAAAAGATAAATGTCAAGCCTAAAAGAAAAGGAAACTTGGTGCGCAAACCAATTGTACGCACGGAAAAGTTGAATGCTGAAGTCAACCGCAGAACTACTTTAGCGTTTATTAAAAAACAGAAAAATTAAACGTCATTCCAATTCCTTCAAACCGTTATTAACTTATGACAACAAGTTGAAACGTTTGCGGCATTGCTTATCATTTATGAATGATAATGGCCAATTTCAAGACATGTTTAATTACATACACATCGATGAAAAATGCTTCCTTGAAAAATGCTACTTGAGCCTAGTCGTCATGTCAATAGTAAGTCCAATATGGTGAAAGTTATGTTGGACGACCACGTTTTGATGTGCATAAAAATCAGCACTTGGGTGGAAAACTGGGAATATGGCCTTTCTTTGAAAAAGAATCAGCACAGCGTAACAATAAAAACCACTCAAAAGGAACTGTAGTTACTAAAACTATAGAACTTACAAATATCGTTTACACAGAAATATTAATAAATAATCCAAATGGCTAGTTGGGATGGAAAATATCATCATTCGGCATGATAATGTTAAGCCACATTTAATGAAGTTTGAAGATCAACGTCTGAGTAACGAGTGTCAGCGCTGGATGGAATATCAGATTTCGTTACCAACCACCAAATAGTCCCAATCTCAACGTTCTAGATCTAGAATTTTTGAAATCCATACAATCTATCCAATACCTAAAAATATTAACGATCTTATTGAAGCTTTTCAAATAGAAATAGAATATATTTCTATTCGTCTACCATTTGGTTAAGGTAGTAACGAAACGTTACTCTCTTGCTCCATACATATTCCCTATCAATATTTCGCTTTGTCTATCGTCTGCTGAAGATAGTAACGAAATGTTACTCCCTTGTACTCCTTAGTTTTATATGATTTTCTACCTCTTTTTAGCTTCACCTATCATCTAACTCATGAAGAGCGAAATGCTTCTCGTGCTTTATACGATTTTCCTATACCTACTTTAATTGGTTCAACCACTTACAATATCGGGATCGATGACGAGAGCTATCTGTTATCGTTTTAGATTACTTAATATTTTGATTTATATGTTACATGTACTGCTACGCATAACGTATTCCTTTCTTTACAAATTTCGTGATTTTTGAAAATTTTAAATTTTTGAAATATTTTTGAT
The DNA here is from genome assembly GCA_009867245.2 of Adranes taylori. Taxonomy (NCBI): domain Eukaryota; kingdom Metazoa; phylum Arthropoda; class Insecta; order Coleoptera; family Staphylinidae; genus Adranes; species Adranes taylori. The sequence goes on along the minus strand of WYDF02305876.1, from coordinate 13,248 downwards.
TTTATGATTTTGCCCAAAATCATATAAAAAATTTCGCTATGGAGAACTTATGAATTCTGCTTCTAATAACAATTATAAAGTGGCACACATGTCAAAAGAAAAACTTCGTCGGGAAGGACGGCTGGACCTGTTATCATTTGTTGTGAAATGAATTCTACTATTTCTGCAAAGGGCGTTCTAGAACGTGACAATATTATTTCTAATTACTTAACCATTGACTGTTCCATATTAAATGAGCCATTAGCGATTTTCAAAAATTCCAAAATAAATGAGCCATTTGATTTATTTTATTAATGAGGTTAATTAATAAAATAAATCAAATGGCTCATTTATTTTGGAAAATCACTAATGGCTCATTTAGTATGGAACAGAGGAAGTACATCATTTAGTTTCTAATAGTGTAATTAAGTTCATAAATCACCTTGAATATATGTTCAAATCTATTAAGTTAGAAAACCTCGGTGTTAACATAAATGGTGAAAACCTTATACACTTTAGTCTTGCAGGTGAGATAGTTTTAATAGCAACGTCAATATTAGAACTAAATTCAGCCTTCCATAAGCTCGGACTAAAAATTAATACAGTTGATGACTAACCTCGTACTCAGTGAAGGTGTGTACATAGATGGTGTTCTAGTCAAGAAGACTACTTCATATAAGTATCTTGGCCACGAAATTCGCAGAAATAGAGATAACCAAACACACGACATAATGAGATGAATAGGACTGATATCGGATAAGAGCTGCATTTGGAAACTTGAGATATGTATTCAAGGCAGATTTACCGGTCAGTTTAAAAAAAAAGGTCTTCAACCAATGTGTTCTGTCTATTTTAACCGCCGCGCCGAGTCTTAACATTAACAAAAAAAGGCCGTAAGGGAAATCAAAGTAGCACAACGTGCAATGGAAAGGTCAATGCTGGGACTGACCCTTAGAGATCATATCACAAATATTGAGCTACGTAGAAGAACTAGACTGATTGACGCAGTATAGAGAATTGCAATTCTAAAATGCAACTGGGCGGGACACATTGCGAGAACTCAGGATGACAGGTAGACCAAGCGTATTAAAGAGTGGAGGCCTAGACAAGTCGCATATTGAAATAGGAGACGATGGTGAGATGATATCAGACATACACATACAAATTGGATACAAGAGGCACAGAATAGGAAAGTGTGAAAGCAAACCTGGGAGGCTTATCTCCTGCAGTGGACGAATGTGGGTGATTGATGATAAAACGCAAATCATTTGACAGCGCAGCAACACAGAAACTAAGAAGATAAAGAAGCTAGAAACCAAGAGAGGAGATTAAAAACCCCAAGTATGCTTTTCAATATCAGAAGAGGATGGGAGGGGTTGACCTTTAAGAGCAGGTGATAATAGCTTTGAGTCCCATCATGCTGCATACAGTGAAGGGGGTGTAGAAAATCTTTATGTATTTTCAATTCATTCACTGTGGCCCACAAGACAAAATTAAGTTATTCCGGCTTAAGTTCTCGGTTCGAGGACGACCTTCATTCATCACCGCCTCTGTAAAAACATTGGCCCACTTCTCAATGCATATTGGTCTCACAAAACAAAATAAAAAATTCACGGTGAATTGTGTGCTATAGGAATGAAACTGTTCACTGTTCAAATTGCTCTTCATTTAGAAGAGCGGTCGGTAACATATGCCACTAGGTGGCAAGCCTAGAAAATGACGACGTATTAAAATTTTCAGTACGTTAAAGGAATTCTAAAAACAAAAGTTATTCGCATTGCTCAGTGCCGTAAACTTTTTTCTGTACTCCTGCCGTTTCACGAGGCGATTTTATAATTTTAATTCGGATGCACATTGAGTGGCTGAGTATACATTGGGTTACATGTTTTGTGGCACGCCAATGCATTTGGGTTGCCGACCCATGATTTAGAAGAATGTTTTGAGGTATACCATACAAAACAATCGTACTAAGGTAGCAATACTGGTGAGTTCATACATTCAATATTACACATGCAAATTTTCAGGAAAAAATCTTTATTGGTTGGTTTTTATGTGTTACTATGCTCATTCTATTAGGAGATTTAAATTTGATTACTTGCAAAAAAGTGGGAAGGATGGCATTACAATTCATTTATATACTGATTACTCGCAGCTGTGTTGTGATAAAAAAAGAAGTACCGGGACGGTGCTCCTCGTACCGTTCCGGTATTTCTGTTTTTAGCACAACACTGTTTCGAGTAATCAGTACATAAATGAATTTGAATGTCATCCTTCCCACTTTTTTGAACGGTGCGATCTCTAACTATGATCATTGGTGAATTGGTAGCCTTAATATAATTTGTGAATCCTAGATTTCAGGAGAGAGTACTAAAAAACAATTTGATATGACAAAATTTCTTCCGGGAATACGTTCCGCCGCCTAAAGGACAAGTACCAGAAAATCGTTTCAACCCTTTTCGGCTCCATTACACCACTGCTTGCAGTACTACAGAGCAGAACAGTAAATAACTAAAAAGGGAAATAGATAAAAATGAAACAAGTTAAAATCTTCGAGTGTGGAGTTAATAGCGTGGAGAGCACATATCTTGTTTTCCATCCAAACCAAATATGCATTTTAATACAATTGGTTTTATAACTTATTTTAACCCTAAGGAATTAATTTTTACAGAAATCAAAACAGCATAATAATGTAGTTTCTTTCCAACAACGCATTTTTAATGGGACAATAAGTATTGATAGAGAAGAATACATGATAAGTATAAAATAATCGGGAACAAATACAGAGCAGATATGGGGAAGGAGAAAAGGAAAAGAGTGCAGGATGAGTGGAAATGCTACGGACGATAATCAAGATGATATAAAGGAAGAGGAAGTATCAGAGAAAATAAGGAGAACGGACGAAGGAGGTGTGGGAGGTCTTAATGAAATTTGAAGTAAAGTTTGGAGATGTCTGAATAAAGAAGGAATTTGGTCATTAGTAAGAGGATTTAATGAGATTTGGAATGAGTGGGAGAGTAAGTGAGAGGAACGGAAAGAAGGTGAACTAAAGCCAACATATAAGAGACGAGATAGAACGCACTACTAAATTCAATTAGGTCAATAGTTGTTGGGGATAATAATCGAGTAACATAGAAATTCACAGATGTAACTATGCGACAACGTCTTCCTTTATCTGCTATGTCGAATGCTGGCCAAACACACAGATCAATTGTGACTGGATTTGGATAAATAAAAATTTATTTGGATAAATGTAGAGCTCTAGTGTAATAATAACTGAACAATTTATATAGAAAAGCTTCATAAAGGATTGCTTTTAGCCTCTTAAAAAAAGTGCCGGTAAGTCGTTCCGGTTCACTGCATCCCTCTTTACTCGGTATGTTAGTACGTCATGCGCCATGATATTATAGTAAATTATACAACGTTTTTATTCGTTTTATATTATATATTAGCAAAGTGACTGATGGAACTAAAATGCCACAAGATAAGAATTGCTAAGGATATTATAAGCGTAGGTGTAAGAAAAACAGTTACAGAATCAAGAAATTTTCCTATGGGGTTTATGAATAATTTAACAAGAAACGAATAGTTCATTAGAGTAGTTGGAGAAATACATTTCCTATTTTAGAAGCAGATAACGATTTTAACCAAATGCTTATCAATAAATTACTGAAGCAATGTAAATTTAAATTAACAATGGTGGTGTATTATGTACAGTATAACAATACAAAGTTATAATTTAAATAAAAATCGTAGGCAGGTAAATTCTAACAAATTATTGTATAACCTAATAAATCATCACTTGAATTAATGCTTAATACTATTTGTGTTTAAACCTGTATTACAACATAAATAAAAATTATTTGTATTATTAACTTTTATACGTAATAACAAGATTTTAAATATTTACTAGTTATCTATAATTATATTTGATGGTATACTCTTCATTACTGTTAATCAATTGTGGGAAATGTTCTGATGTAGAGTTATTGATTTATTGTTCGTGTTGTGTTTGATATTAAAAATTAAATGAGAAATAAAAATAGTTTATACTTATAATGTATAGTAAAAACATAAAACCATGGTGTCCGTTCCATAAATTTATTTACAAAAAGGATTAAAGAGAAGAACGATATATAAAAAAAATGTGTACTTGTAATTGATGTGTTGTGTACTTAAACAAAAACTTAATGGGATAAAATATACTTAAGTAATCTTTGCTTAAATCTAAAACGTATAAAAATAAACTAAAATTAATTAACAATTATTTAATGTCTGATGATCTTTTTTATATTATATTAAAAAATTGTTAAAATTGTTTCTTTTAAAAATTAATAATGGGATGTAAAATATTAAAATGTAATAGAATTGAAAAGTCTTATCAAGTCTTAACGTGAAAAGCTATGGAATGGTTTTACCTTAGGGTTATGTTTCTCAAAACGCTAAGGAAATTATGAAAAAAATAATAATATGATTATTTCTAAATTACTAAATAACTTAAATAGTATCGTAATTAAGAATGTACTCTTATGCCAACTATATACGTATTATGTCAATATTTCTTTAAACTAAAATATGACAAAATTATAAATACTGTCACAATAATCTGTACAATCAATTCGTAAATGACACTTAAATTATAATGCAAAAGGTTTTAAGTAACGTAAGGTATATTATACAAAATGCAAGGAGCAGATTAATGCTGCACACATAAATTGTTCATTACATGTAAAAATTATAAATATTAAAATATAAAGATTATACAATTTTGCTTAATTAATAAGATATATTTATTAAAAAATAACGCATTTTTAAAGATCATTTTCATGTCATAAAAATATGATACTCGATCTTGTGGTCGTATATTTTATGTTCATAAAATAGAACTATTTAGATATTAATCACCTTAATGTATTCATTAAAACAGATTGTTGGAAAATCATTATTTAGTAGATCCTAAAATCAAAAACTAAATTCATTTATATTTCGTTTTTAAAATAAATAATTTAAAAAATAGGGAAATAAACTTTCTAAAATGACCTATTTATGTTAAGGAAATTAAATATTTTTAAATATCATAATTCTTGTATATTTAAATATACATTTCGTGCTTTGGGGAAACAAACGTTTGCTCAGTAAGATCCAAAGTAATCACCATTCCGATTACTTATTTGATCAAATGTATTGAAATAATGGCGAATTCTCGGCGACACTTTTTTGCTCATCATTCGCATATATTTGTATATCACCGCCTTGATAAGAATGTAAACAAACATTCGGATGTTATATTTTATTATTAATATTATTGTGTAACGCTAGATGTCACTAGATTTGTAACTAGATTAAAAAAGTAACTACGTACTACCAGGTTTGATATAAAAATAATTGCCTAAAAAAGTACCAGGACCTTACAAAAAATGGTACAAAAAACAAAATTGAGGGAAATCTCTGGGAGATATTTTCAGATCAGAGATTTCAACGATACAGAGCGCCAACTGCAGTGGTATGGAATAAAAATTGATTTTCCTGAAGCATTTATCAATATGAGATTTAGTTCAGGCAATGTTCCTAAGAATATGAAAAATATACGATCATGAAAATCCAAATGCGTGTTGCCACGTGGAACTTGTGCGGACTCAATCAGCAAGGAAATTCCAAATTATCCAGGAAGATTTAAGCCGCGGGAAATTATTCCGGTGGAGGAGATAGGAAGGACCATGGTGTCGGTATAATGGTATCAAGCAAAATCAACAACTTTGTGCTGTTCTATGAACCGATTAACGAATGAGCAGCGCCTTTGAAGCTTAATACGAAGCCCTCTGACTTAAACATCTATGCACTATATGCTCCCACTCATGACGCTAATGACGAAGAGATCGAAGAATTTTATCGAACTGTAGAAGTGGCAATAAATAAAATACCGAGCATAGAAATCTTAATGTCAATGGGTGATTTCAATGCCAAAACCGGTTCCACTGCCAACGATGATCATATACGCCAAATAGTGGTGAAGTTTGGGACAGGGGTGAAGTTTGGGGCAGGAGAACGGAACGAGGAGAACGCCTCATCCAATTCTGCATAGAAAATACGCTCGATATTCCAAACTCGATGTATGGGAATCACAAACGTAGATTATACACTTGGAGAACTCCTGATGGATACACGAGGAATCAACTAGATTACATATTGATTAAACAGAGATGGAAATCTTCGATAAAAACGGGAAAAACGTGACCGTTTGGAATTGTGGAAGCGATCGTCAACTGCTTATGTGTGAGTTTACAGGAAAACTTAAAACCTGTAGGCCAAGTCAGCGATGACCAGGTTACAGGTTTTAAGAATAACGTCATTCGTGCAAAATCATTCGCACGTCATTCGGGAGAAACAAGCTGCTAGGCGCAGAGACAAAAATAACTATATGATGAATGTTTGTATAGAAATTCAGAATTTCTCTGATACCAATAACTCCAAATACCTGTTCAAGATGATACGTTCTATCAGTCAGGAGTTCAAACACTGATATTGGGCAATTAAAGATCAACAAGATTGTTTGAATACAGAACTAGACTAAATTGTATCGGTGTGGAAATATTACTGTGGCAATCTGTACGCTGACCCAAATGCTATTTATGGAGACTTGGGGAATTATGAGGCGGAATCGGATATACTGTTAGATGAGATGAAAGTCGCAATTGACAAATTGAGAGTAGGTAAAGCAGTAAGAATCGAGAGAATATCAGCAGAGGTCTTGCAGGCTCTTGACGAAAGAGAGCAAACAATCTTACACACATCGTGCTGCAAGATTTGAAAAACAGGCTTATAACCAGAAGACTGGTCAATTTCAGTATTGCCTCCCTACATAAGAATCAGAAACTGTCTGCGAAAACTATCGTCTGATAGCCCTGATAACACATTCCAGCAAGGTTATGTTGTGCATTCTTCAAGCGAGGCTACAAGTCTTTCTGCTACATAAAATAGCTCCAGAAGAAGCCGAATTTGTGAAAGTACGGGGTATTCGAGAACAAATTTTAAATGCAAGGCAGCTTATAGAAGAGGTTCGAGAATACTCGGTACCGATGTATCTGTGATTTGTAGATTAGGAGAAAGCGTTTGATAATGATCTTTGGCCCAGGCAGTGGACGACTTTAGCAGAATTTCGAGTACCATGCGAGAATTCGCAGACGGTCGTTAAAATCGATAACACATTATCCGAAAAATGTTGCATTAGGAAAGGTGTTCGTCAAGGCTGCTTACTTTCACCTCTCCTCTACAGGATCTATAGCGAAGTAGTGAAGTAGTGACTTTAGAGAACTGGAACGGATGAGTGAAGATTAGTGGAAAGCGCTTTTCAAACCTTCGATTTGCGGTTGTTACTTCGATATGCGAATGAAGAGCTTGTAGAGTTTCTTCAAAGACTGGAAGACGCAAGTCGAGACTATGGGCTCAAAATAAATACTTTGAAGTCGTCAAAAAATTTGTATATTTGGTCTCCATGCTCCATAAATCCTGCTCTTACGAATTGGAAATAAGACGAGGAATTGAAATTGCCCGCTTGGTCATGATAAAACTAACAAAAATTGGGGAAGATCGAAAATAACTCCCTAGTGTTTTCTGTTTCTTCGTATGCTTCAAAGACCTGGATAATACGTTCCACCGACAGGAGAAGAATAAATGCTTTTGCAATGTGGGACTGGCACAGGATGTTGCGAGTTCCCTTAACGGCTAGAAGAACAATTGTCTCCATCTTAAATGAGATTAAACTAGTACAAAGATTGTTATCGATGACATATGGATGAATTTTGAAATTTTTCGGGCACATCCTTGGACATGACAGAATAATACAGAAATTAGAAGATTTCTATATTCAATGTCAACATCCACCGTAGTCCCGACATGTCGGCCACGACTTTGCACGAAGAAGAAACTTATTTATAAAGAATCCTATTGTTATAGAGAAACCTTATGTTCCTCCCCTCAGACAATATAACATGACTTTTAAGCATTTATTGACTGTATTAACATTTTTTACTTAAACTATAGCATCAATTTTTCAGATGAGTAATGTGACAGGAATATAATGAGAAGAAATATAACAGGAAGCACATATATTTTCCAAAGTTTCTCCTGAAACATCTTTTAACTTCCGAAAATTTGCTCTCCTCTGGTTTATAGATAGATCTAGGTGAATACGGTAGATAGATCTAGGTCTCTGTGGGTGCGGAAGTTCGAATATATGAATAAGAACTAAGAAGGAGAATGTTCTGCACTTTAATACAGTTATTCCACAGTTTTGAGATCGAAATTTGTACAATTCTACATTGCCTACAGATATATATAAGAAACTGTAACAAACAACAAATTTTTATAGTACCTAAGCTAATCCATATGCTTACCAACGCCAAAACAGTTACATTTATGTGGACATCTAAACACTGGGACATTACACGCAGCAAAATAGCAGATGATGTAACGAAAAGAGCATTTTACTTCATTGGCCCATGCCATTAGTAGCACAGTCTGATTGATCCATATCACTTTAATGTTATTTTAATTTATTAGTCGATTGTGATCAGGAACAATTACAGTGCGAGGATATGGATTGTGACGTCATCGTGACCTTAAATATTCTCTATTGATTTGTCCTGCATGACTGTTCCTTGTATATTTTACGTTATAATTACATATTTAGAAAAGTTTGCAATTATAAAATGACTAATTAAAAATTAATGAATTTATGTAATTCTCAATAACTTTCCAAAATTCTATAAAAAGTTTATATACCTATTTTTTATGTTTGTAATTATATTTTTTGCGTATACATTTTACAGCAATATGTCGGTGTGTTTTAACGCTTGGACCAAATTGATAAAAATATTACTTGTATTTAAAATGTTTCTTTAAAAGGGAAAAATCGAATAATACATTATATCACATTATAATAATTAATTATTATAATAATTATATTTAAAAGAAAATTGCACTAGCACTTGCAAAATTTTATATCCATCTTAAAGCTTTTTAAATCAATGAATACACTTATTAAATGATATATGTTTTAAAAGCCAGTATATAATTTTTAATTTACATCATACATGAATTTGGAAATAAAATAGAGAACGTGACAGAATCGTTCTTTGAATTGATTTCACACTGATAAGCACGATCTCTACGTTGTATGTTTTTCGTAGTTAAAAATCTTTATAACTATGCAAAATTACATACTGCTCATAAAATAATGGTTTGATTTTCTTTTATAAGTTTTAGGTACCCTTTCAATAAATAATCAATTATATATGTAGAAGTTTATTTAAATACCTTGTGATAAAAAATCTGGCACATTTATGGTTGGAATGTAAAATTTTAAATTGTCACTAAACATCTAATTCGCTTTATTTTGATTTGTAATATTTATACGTTACTTTATTAGGTACGTGTTTGCCTTTTAAAATTATGTAAGAGTGAAAAACTGACAGATGTTTAGTAAAAATTTAAACGATATGTTTTCAAGCCTATGTTATCGTCTACATATATTTTATTTACAATATAAATCCTATTTTTCTTATCAGTTGTAAACTAAAATTTGTAGGCGGGTTTGGTGTTTCGTAAGCCATTCGGTAGTTATCTATTTTTGTTTATTGTGTTTAGTGTTAGAGATTTTTTTTTTTGTTCCTAAGATACATTGTGCTATAATTTAATGAAAATTACATTAATCATGAGGTTCATGAACGTACCAAGTCAAAATAGCAAGTCAATATGATTTTTAACCTTTATGAGAATAATAAAAGCGAAAATTGTTGGCTATACTAGCGCAAAAAGAAACAGTAAACGTATGCGTTGATACAAAGAGGTTTGCATAAAATAACATAGCCAAGTACGACGCTGAAACGCTTTCTTGTAAGCAAATCTCATCAAAAATCAATTCAACTGGACACAGAAAAATTTGCACATTTTCTCCTAACAATGTAACTTTCACTAATGATTCATCGTTTTGGACGTAGTTGCTGTGGGACAAATCGCAAGAAAAAAAAAATTCAACGCATCGTTAAATACCTTGTTAGAGCTCAATTAGTTTGACTTTCCTAATACACAACGAAAACTATCACCAATAAACCAATTGAACATATTAACCTATTTTCAAGAGACCTATATTAACCTATTCTTATTTAAATTTACGATTTCTAGTTACTACTTCTAGCAATTGTAGGAATGATACTGAAGTTTAAGGAGCTGTAACTTGCGCAACCAAATAATCGTAATATGTTATCCACAAACAACCAAAATTTATGTATTTACGAAAAACCATTCACAATTCCTTATTTTCAAATAATTTATATCAAAACTATAATTATATAAGGAATTAATGATCGTAATAACTTTTTCTCACATGTGTACATAGCGTCGTTCTCGTGAAGTGTTAGTATCGCACTTGATTAACCTAATACTACCAAATGCGAGACGGAAACTCCTATTTCCATTGTTTTTGAAGTGTAAATTTTATATCCCATCTAAAAGTATGAAGTTCACCAAGATTTGTTAACATAAATACAAAGGAGCATCTTGCTTGAAGTGCGCAGGCAAACGCTTCAAAGACTCTATAACTAAAATCTCAGATCTACCGAAATTTGAGATGAAAAAATTCAAATCTATTACCGGTCTACACGCAATTCTGAGCACACACATGATGATAATTGGAGTATACATTGTAGAAATCATGTGCAGGCTGTATCTGGAGCAAAGCGCGATAGCTGAGCATGATTGTAAAGCATTGCCATTTTAGAAGATGCGGAAATATTATAAATTGGTACCAACATATGAATATCAGGGAAAATCCTAAGTAATCAGGGAAAATCAAATAAAAGAACTGGTTTCAGTGCTCCTGGATTGGTATTATTGCAGACATCCCTTGTTTATATTAATCTCTATATATATAAAAGGATACGCTCGATATACTCACTGACTGACTCATCAACGCACAGCCCAAACCCCTAGATCTAGAAAGTTGAAAATTTGACAAAGGCTTAACATAATGGAAGCACCCACTAAGAGGGGATTTTTCGAAATTCAACCTAAAAGGGGGTTAAAAATTCAGCCTATTTCGGAAACTTAAAACGTAGAAGCTTGAAATTCGGCTGACTTTTTGTTGAAATCTATTCGATATGTGTACGATGAAATTTTGATTTTCAGTTCTTGAAGGGTTAAAAATTGATGTCGAAGAAATATAAAACACAAATTTAAATCACCGTATTTCAGAAACCAATTGGCTTAGGAAGATGCAATTTGGCAGGAATATTCTTCGTTAAAATCGATTCGACACGTGTAAGACAACATTTTGATCTTCAGCTTTTGAAAGGTTAAAACCGGGGTCGTATAAAACAAGAATCAAAATAACCCTATCTCGGAAACTTGGCAAGAATATTCTTCATTAAAATCCATTAGATACGTGTAAGACGAAATTTTTATGTTCAGTTCTCGTAAGGTTAAAAGTGGGATTATCAAACAAAAGCAAAATCCTCAGAAGCTAAATATTAAAAAAGTTTGCCCCCTAAGGGGATTAAAAATATGATTAAAATTTAGGCGAGCGTACTATTTTAACCCCCAAAAACGACAAAGCAGCTCTGATTAATGACACCTTGCTTAAGTCGTTCGATGGTATAGAAATGGAGTACAGGTCTGTAGATTCGGTACTGCAAACAGATGATGCAGTTTACTACCCCGTGGAATTCCTCAATACCATCAACCCACAACTCCTCCTCAAAGTTGGGACTGCCGTAATTTTGTTGCTCTGAATCTCAACCCTCTCAAATCTTGTAATGGCACTAGGCTGCAAGTGAAAGCCCTCCAAAAGAAAATTATTAAGGCAACCGCTTTCATTGGATGTGCTCGCGATGAGTGAGTGTTTATACCATCAGAGTACCCCTATGAATTCAACAGACTGCAGTTTCCCTCAAAGTTTGTTTTGCAATGACTATTATCAAGTCTCAGCGGCAGTCGCTGAAGGTGGCAGGAATTGATTTGAGAAAGTAGTGCTTTTCATATGGACAGTTCTACGTGGCTGTTCCAGAGTGAGGTCATCCAGTAACTTAGTAATACTATAACCTGAGGGCAGAACCACCAATGTGGTTTATAAAAAGGTATTGCAGTAAAACAGTCGTAACTCCATCAAAAATTTCCCTATACGTTGATATTTACAAATATTGCAAGCGAAGCTACGGCGGGACTTGCTAGTAATAATATAAACTTAGTGCGATAGCTATTGCAGGTACTAAGCTTTCTACTAAGTAGCCAATGGCGAGCACTTCAGACAGAAACTTCGATATGATTCCGAAACAGACGTTGAAGGTTTTGTGACTAATGGATTTGAGTTCTCATTTTCGTATCATCTTTCTTCAGCATTTCGTCGACCATCTGCAGTAAATAATTAAAATGGATACAATCCAATATCAAAATTTTTCGATAAGCCAAAGGATCTTCATCCCGCAACTCTTTCAGTAAACTGAAAATGCACCATATTATTTAAGTCTTTCTATCCATGGTTTCATCCACATTTTTCTATGTCTCCATTTCTGATTTTCGTTTCTTTTTAACTCCATTTTGCTAGCATGAGCTAAAACAACGACTCCCGCGCGAACTAGTTCGTTCGATATTTTGTAAACACTAAAACCAGGAACCACCTGGTTACTAGCAGATAGTTCACTAGCAGCTATGATGACATACATCTAATTTACTACCTAGGTAGCTCACAAGTCAACGAGTAGCTTCAACTTTACTCGCAGATTGTTCACAATCTCCTAGTTACCTAGTGAACATGATTATACTGGGCGAGGTTACTAGCAGCTAGCGAATTCATCGGCTAGTAGCTAAGTAAACTACTTCTAATTGCATTATGTTGCCCCATGTCATTAGAGGGACTGTTTAATTGACCTATTAATGATGCAAAAGTTACCTCGGAGTTACCATTAATGATGCAAAAAACATCATCTACGTATCTCTTCCAAAAACAGATGTTTTTAATTGAAATTTTGTTTCTAAATCATCCCTGTACAAGTTGGCTAAGATTAGGACTGAAAGGCGAGTCCATTGCCAGGCCATCTGGGGCCATATAGACTTTGTTATCGAATTTGAAAAAGTTTTGTTTCAGACAAACATTTAAAAGTTCAATAATAGTAATTTTAGTATGAAAATCTATATTGTTATGCGAAAGTTTTTGTTCAACAATTAGAAAGGAGTCAATTATGGGGACTGACGTGTATAAATTAGTGACATCAAAGGAAA
>WYDF02305865.1:0-15283 GCA_009867245.2 Adranes taylori | reverse complement strand
GTAAGCTCTATTATATATCACTTACTTTGTGACTCGAGTTTCGGACATGGGCCCATTATCGAACTGACTGTTGTTCACATTGACATATGTCAATGTAATTGACATAATGACATATGTCAATGTGATATATGTCAATGTAATTGACGTTTACACTTGACAGACGCACTGTTGACAAGTTTTTAGTGTGTGTATTAACGATTAACGTGTTTTCTAATTTCTTTTTTTGTTTGCATAAAAATAATCTTAATTTAATTCATTCAAAGTATAATTTTTGATAAGTATTTGTTTAATTTTTATTTCATAGTTATACAATTTAATTTATTTGTTTATTTAAATAAATAATATTTTTAACTTGAGTCTGTATATTGGATTTTGTTTGTAGTTTGTTTTTTTCAATCTAGTTCAAACTTTATTTGAGATTTTAAATAATGAATAATGTTGCGTGTATATACTATTACAACTCTTATTTAAATTGGACGAAGAGAGGAGCAATTCTTAACTACACACTTCGCACAATAATACAATGTTTGACCATGATGCTTCTTTAAATTCCACTTTAATGAAATATCTACACATAAACCCTATATACGTACTAATTTTTGTTATGAACAAAACATCGATTATTTATATGCAAACTAAATATAATAACCTTAACGACACAACAAATAAATGTGACGAATTGAAGAAATTGCATCTAACAAGGCAACAACCCTCTTATTTCTGACTACCAACATAGCTGCCTTTCTACAATACTACCAGCCCGCTAATAATAAATAAACTACAATTTCGTCGCTAGTTTGAGCACGTCATAGCGATAAAAATTTGTCTCGAACGCGAGAGTCCCTTAATGATTAAAATTCCCTTCTTATCTTTTCTATTAATATAAATTTATTTTCTTATTGATTTGATTAATTTTAGTTACTTAGGTAGAGGGGGTATAGGCTCAGACCCGCAATTTAACCAATTTTATACCGAATAATTACTGCATAAAATTTTCAGCACTTTGCCATATCGAACCAACTGCCATTACCTCTACGGGTAAATGGCGTCGTCGTCATCTATCAACATTAGTACGTTTTCTGTCCCTATGGTTTGATTTGCTTGAACATTTAGTAGCCAGTGCAACTTGCGCCCGAGTTGCAAGTGCAACTGTTGATTATTCGACCGGTGGCCGATTTCGAGATTGGCTATTTGGCCTTCAATCACATTCGTTGGGTGAACCATGGCCGGATGTTATTGGATTAATGATCATCTTATTGATTACAGGATTATTTATGTTCGGGTTAGATGTAAGTTGATCGGATTAGATGTACGTTGTTTTTGTTGCTAAAAATTAATTTTAATTAATAAAATTTAGTCTGATTTTAGTTGCCACAGCAAATATCTTGGCTATTGTTATAGAAAGGTGCCAAAAATAGAAAGACAAATGTAGAAGAAAAGTTGTTCATTTTATTTTCTATTATCTGCCAAAGCCGGAAAACAATTGAGCATCAAATGGATTAGATTTAAGAAATACATACAAAATTTTAAATAGAAAGCGCCCAGTTTTACGTATTCCAAAACTTAAAAATATATCTACAATGACATATCACATGTCATAGTTATTTAATCAAGAAACAACATAAATTGATAATAAATAACAAATGCACATTAACTAGATTAACGTTATATTCGACAAAGTAGGCCGCAAAACAAATGAAATTACAAATGAAATGCAAATGAAAAACAAATGAAATGCAAAACAAATGCTATTTCACATAAATACAACATAAACAAACGAACAATATGCAAATGTAGTTTAAACTTTCAGTTCACAATATCTAGCATTTGTTTCACCGCCTACCTTGTCAAAGTGTGTTCAATTCTAATCCATTTGATGCTCAATTGTTTTTTTTTTGTATGACAGATATTACAAAATAAAATGTAGAACCACTTTTCTTCTAACGGGTATTACAATAAGACGGATCGATGTTAAACTTGATTAAAAATCAGTGAAAACTTTAATGAAAACATTTTTCATTAAAGAGATGAAGATTTCTTTAATGAAAAATGTTATATGATAAATTACAATTAATTGTGAAAGGTAATGTTCGCCATGGCTCAGGCGGCACTCGTCGATCCGCTTATCAAATTTTTTATAATATTTCGGCATAATTGTTCCTCAATGTCATTAATGCACCCTGAAATCCCGTCTGAGTTGCTGGATGGTGGTTGGCTTGTTGGCATAGACTTTACTCTTCAGATAGCCCCAAAGAAAGTTGCCAAATCGTAAGATAGCGGTGGCCAATTGACTTCACTGTTTCAGGACATAATGCGCCCGGGAAACTTCTCATGGAGGAGTCATTGTGGCGTGGGCTGTGTGGCACGTGGCGCTATCTTGTTGAAACCACATATCATCGATATCATAATCTTTCAATATTGGCCATAAAAAGTTTGTTAACATTGCGCGATAGCGTCCGCCATTCACTGTGACCGAATTCCCAGCATCATTTAAAAAAATGTGGTCCAATGATTCCGGCAGCAAAAAATGCAAACCACACAGCGACGTTTCGACAATTGCCCTTGGATTTTTATCAGCCCATATTCTGCAATTCTGCTTGTTGATGTAGCCATTCAGATGGAAATGGGCTTCGTCGCTGAAGAAGGTTTTGGTGGAAAATTCGTTATTTACTTGTCTTTGTTCGTGTATCCAATCGGCAAATGTACGGCGCTTTAAATGGTCCGTCGGTATAAGTTCTTGCGTTTATTGAATTTTGTACGCGTGTAACGACAGATCTTTCGTCAATATCCGAAGTGGCCGGGGACAACTAGAATTCCTGTGCTTGATGTCGAATAGAGGTGTTTGGGCTTTCGGCTACATTCTCCCTCACGGCAGCAATGTTTTCGGCTGAGCGTCCTGCACGAGCACGTACTGGCTTCAATATCTGACACAGACCCACTTTCTTGGAATTTCTTCACAAATGCACTTTAGTTTCAACGTCCATTTTCGAAATAGGCTACAATAACTTTAACACGTTGTTCAATGCTCAACTTTTCCCTGATTCAAGTTGTAAACGACTGAAGATGTCAAAACAAAAACTTAACCTCAAAAAAACAATTGACGTTTAAGCTCAGTTCACATTTAAAATCTGTCCAAAGTATTATAACACCCGATATAACATTTTAATAGTTGAGATATCTGCCGTGATAGCTAAAATCAAACAGACGGTATATGTATTCCATACATTTTATAAACAAAAAAATGTTTTTGTTGGTAAAAGAGATCATTTGATAATGTAATGTCGTTAATTTTCTTTCACAGAAATCAAGGTCTTTCTGTATTCTACTGTTCGCTAGTTTAATAACAAGTTTCGGATTTTTTGTTACTGTTGGTGGTTATCACACGGATTTCTCGTTTTGGAATTGGACTGATGATTTTTTATCAAAAAGTTGGGGTTCTGTAAGTTTACTGTCTCTTCATTGTATCATTGTTTACTATATCTTCGTTTTTCTTTTTAGATTTTAACAACCGCAGCAACAAATGCATTTAGTTTTTCCAATACGTATCCAAGTGCCTTAAAAACATCAAGCAAATGGAAATTATTTTTGTTTACTCTTATGCCACTTTTGTGCTATTTAATTATAGGACTAATATTTACATTTATGTCACATAACAGGTAATGAAGCCTTCTATTTCATATTAATTTTCTAAAATTTGTTTTTCATTTAATATTTGTTACATTTGTGCTATCTGGCAATGGACCGACTTATTATAGAGTTTGCGCAAGGATCGTTTCCTTATAGTTTTAATCTGATAATGAATCGGGATCAATAAAAAAACTCCTTTATAATTTCACATCACGTGACCGAGCGAACATCGGGCGGGGGACGAAGAGACTGAAGGCAGTACTGAAGTAAACATTACAATAACCTCTAAATAAATGGATATTTCACCTTTTTAAGATAATTAATTATTATATTTATTTAATTATTAAACATTAATTAATTATTAAACATATGTTTAACCGCTACAAATGGGAATCAAAAGCTGATTGAAAACGAGTGATTAGGTAACAAAAGATTCTCATATCTGTCAAAAGGCTTAATTTTGTCGCATTTTTATTCCGCTTAACATCCATACGCAAACAATAGCACAAGCAACACCATAAGTTCTGTCACAAGAAAATACTCGCATAGAAAACCCACTTACAGGACTATGTTTGACTTCTTAACACAATTAAGAAACTTTATGGCTGCCAACATCATAAAGCTTGCTATATCGAAAATAGGATGCGGACTTGATAAACTAGATTGGACGAAAATCAAGCCTATGATTGAGTACGTATTCAAGGACAGTAATTGCGAGATAATGGTACATGTAAAAGAGGAGTATCCTATAATAATGAAAACAGATACCATAAGACCAAGAAGTGTCACCAAACACCAAGAAATAAGGAATGGAATGAACAGTTTAATCAGCCAACCAGCCAAGTCTTGGGGGCAAACAAACTTTCAAAACACTGATTGTAACCCAATTAATAATAATAAAAAACCGAAATTTGGCCAAAATTTTCAACGAAGACTATTCCTCAAACATCGCAAATAAAATATGGACAAGAACAGTCAAATAATAATAATGCATCCTACGACCAGGCAAGGAGAGAACCAGGGCTCCCACTACCAAAAACCCTCAATAAGAAGTGTGCAAGATATACCTAAAAACAAAATATCACAAGTTTCTGCAAGAAACATAAACAAAATCTTAACCGACTCGACCAAGCCCAAGATCAATTGATATTCAAAGTCGACACAAGCAATCACAAACAAGAGCCACGCACTAAACATCTTATCACACGCCGAAAAAGCAAGTGTTGTTTGTGTCACTGCATACTGGCTAACACCATCAAACTCTACATTATATAATCTATCGTAATCTGCATTATGTACTATTACAGCGTGTTTTGTAAGAAGAAACCACACACATGGAGGAGTAAGCAGCTTTACAGATCTGCTTAGTAGCTGCAAAAGAAATGAGTACTATTAAAAACATGTCAACTGAAATAGACTGTGAACTTGGTTGTCTTTCTGTTCAAAAGAGAGATGTAAGAAGCATCAAACGTATGTCAAGCCGAACTAGCTGCCAACTTCTCTTGATGGAACAGCAAATACTAACTCTACCATCCATGTACTTACTAGAAACTATAAGCAGCAAACATAAGAATAAAGACAGCATGATGAGGCACAACAACATCCACGACCATCAAACGAGATCCGTTTACCAACGTTTCGCCAAAGTCACATCTGGCATTTTAGAGGCTTAGACAAAGTTTGAAAACTTATTGTGTGATGCATTTAGCATAAGATCTTGTAACTCTCCTTTCTATGTTGGTGCTAGTCGTGCCTGGTACGGTGTTGTTTATTAATTGTGGTCGTACACTGGGTGGTTGAGTGGATGCTGATGGTGGTCGTATCATAGATGCATTTTCGGCAGGTTCGTTGTTGGTGCAATTTATTTGTTGTTTATTTTCACGGAACGGATGTAATACAAGTTTCCAAGCAATAGAAATGTTTTCGTTTGTTCATCGTGTTCAGTCGTTTTTCGATTTCTATCGATTCTTTAGTAATTCTCTTGCTATAGTGGGTTTCTGTTGCTACTGTTCTAGAGTTTTCAAAAGCTATTCTGTGACCGGTTGTGGAGTTATGCTGGGCAAGGGCAACATGTTGAGGTTCTTATTGACGTTGTTTGTGTGTTTAGTTATTCTGACTGATATTTTTCTGTTTGTTTGATCTGTTTTGATGCTGTTTTTCTTAGGATAGATGATATTTTGTTGGTAGTTCCTTTTATATACGAAAGACTTGCAATTGCAATTGGTTCAGAAGATGCTGGTTCCAGAAATTGTATTTTGTGTTTCAGGTATAGATTCTTCTTTATTTGGGTATTACTATGGCCGTTTTGGAGATGTGCAACTCGCAATATTGCGACTTCAGCGTCGATTCCTTTGTTGTCGGTAAATAGTTTCGAACGATGAATTAAAGTTTTTATTATAGAATTTTCTCTCCTGGTTGGTGGTTTGTATGCGTTTTATTTTTATAAACTGAGTGTGCAAAAGACCTGTCAGGTTTCTTTAAAATTAGTACATCCATAAATGGTAGTCGATTGTCGTTTTCCACTTCCATGGTGAATTGGATTTTTGGATGTTCAGCATTAAGTGCCATATAACAAAGGTATCGTTTACATAGCGCAATCATAATTTGGGTTTTAGAGGAATCTTGTCCAAAGCTCTTTCTTCAAAATCTTCCATAAAGATGTTGGCGATAGCGCATGAAAGAGGTGAACCCGTTAGTGCTCCAAATTTTTGTTTGTAACGTTGTCCTCTATGAATGAAGTAAACATTGCTAGAGCAGTAGTTGATTATATCAATGATGTGCATGGCAACTTGGTGTTTTGTTCATATTATGTCCAATGTTTCATCTACGGGGAAGTTAGTGAACAGGGATACGACATCGAAGCTATTGTGTCAGTTGGTTGTAGTATATGTTCTTTGGGGGCCTCTAAAAATGTTGGCTGTTTTTTACATATGATTCAGAGGATACAATCAAAGGTTGAATGTATTTGGCCAAATATTGTGAAATATGGAGTGTCGGAGAATCAAAAGAACTGACGATGGGTCTTAGAGGAGTATTTTCTTTGTGGATTTTCGGTAATCCATAAAATTACGGGCATTTCGATGATTTCTCGTGTGGAATTAGTTTGTTGACTGTTTCGACGTCAATAGGTGAAGCTTTAAGTTTCGCTTTTGTAGTTTTTTCTACGTATGTGGTAGGGTCCCTACTTATTCAAGTAAGTCATTTAGTTTCTGTTCATAATCGGAGGTATTCATGATTACTGTTGCATTTCCTTTGTCAGCAGGTAGTATCACTATTTCGTTCTTGTTTCTTAGTTGCTTGAAAGCTAATCTTTCATCTTTACTCATGTTTTGTTCCGGTAATTTCGAATGCCTGAGTACGTGTGCTACCTCCTGTCTGATTTCTTCTGCATCCATTTCGGGTAGGTTAGTTATACTAGGGATCCTGGTAACGTGGCTAAGAGAGCATAAACTTCAAATCTCTCCAGAAAAGACGGAGGAAATCGTTTTCAGAGGGAAGCGCAAAATACGGGAACCCCAGCTGCTGATCGCCAACCAAAAAAATACAAATATCGACAGCAATAAAATACATTGGAGTCACCTTAGACAAATTTTAAGTTTCACCAAGTACATGCACAACATAGCAGAGAAAGCGACATCCCAAGCGAACAACCTAAGGAAACTCATGCCAATGGTGAAAGGCCCTAGCACGGCGGAGTGCAAAGTGCTCTTTCACGTTATATAGTCGACTATACTATATGCCTCCCTTGTCTGGCCTAGGGCGCTAGACTCTCAAATATCAACTTATGTCCAAGGATAGGTGCCACCATGGCATACAGAACGGTTTCAACGGAGGCCCTTTATAGCTATCACACCACCTATACGATTATTGACCTATACGATTATTGAACCTTGACCTTGAGAGGGGCGGAGATACACGAAGCCCGCAAAAGGTGCAGCACCAAAGAAGACATTAGTGCCGCCAAAGAGGCTGCCAGGAACAACCTCTTTCTCAAAGTGGCAAAGACAGTGGGATAACACAAGCAAAGGACGATGGACACACAAGATGATCCCGGATATAAAAGCATGGGCCGAGGGGAAAGACGAAGAACTGAGCCACCATTTCACGCAGGTCCTATCCGGGCATGGAAACTTCAGCACGACTTGGAGCGCTTCGAGCGCGCGCCTAGATCACTATGTGGTCAGTGTAACAGGAGGACAGCGCAGAACACACCTTTTTCCAATGCTCAACATGGGCAGCACAAAGGGAACGGGCAACGACGATACTTGGGGACGACCTATTCCCACACAACTTGGTGAGAAAGATCATGATGTATACTGAAAACTGGGAAGCAACACAACAGTTATGCTCGAGCATTCTGAGTAAGAAGAAAATTGAGAGTAGCCCACAATCGAATGTGGACGTCGGTCTCCAAGGAGTGGATCCCTCCCGGGGACCATAGTCTGGACTAAACACATGTGTAATGTAGTGCGAAATAAAACAAAGTGCAAGCCCAAGATACTAACATGAATACCACCTCAAATATGGCACCAAAATCCCTCCGGTCTCCCCGATGTAATGCTAGCGCGGCCCGAGGGAGTTCTAATTTAATAGTCTATCGCATGGTGGTAGCTTAGAACGAATAATAAAACAAATAAAAAAAGAATTAAACTTGAATAATGCCCTTAATAATATGAAATATTTGATTAAAATAATATCAAACATGCCGTCTTCATTCACGCTTATTTTAATTCTATTTTTAGCGAACGTTTTCGGGAACTAGGAACATTATCAAGCTAAAAAATTGTGCACAACGTCAAAGAATCATGTTTAAATTCGACAAAAACATATATTAATAAGTTTCGAATAAAAATCTTTACCTAATGTATGAGTAACGACGACTTATGCCTCCATTTTGCTGAACACTGTCCTTAAACTTGTCTTCTGTCTTTAAACTTGTCGAGACGCAGTTTTCGTGCGTTTAAGCTAGTGAAATTTTAAAAATTTGGTTACTAATTAACAGTATGCTGAACAGGTTCGTAATTCGTTAAGACTAAATTCAGTATTTGACAAAATGAAGATACAAGTCATGAGCGGCTCGAAACAATATATGTATCATATTCATTTTTTAAAAAACGAACAATATTATCGTTAGTAACGATATTTATAAACATTCGTCATTTTAATATTACATGTTATACAGTTGTGCGTTTAACCTGTTTGCGCTGTCCTGTTTGGCATGACCTACGACCCCTCTGGACTCTCTTTTCGACTAATTTCTAAACGAGCAGTCTGGCGTGCGAAGCAGTCTGGCGTGCCTTGGTCTTATGAATTTGCCCACTTTGGCACGGATTCATTTTTACCCACTACCGCCATTGCGTCACTTTTTCTTCGTGTCCGCTTTGCGTAAAATTGAGGTCCCTGGGCCCTACACTTGTTCCCCAAATTTTATGTTTTCAACTTTCAAAGGAACCAAGATATTTAATGTAGTACAATAGCCGGTCTCAAGTAAATGGATCGCAAAGTTTATAAAACAAAAAACACCCTGTATATAAGTTAAATTGTAATTTTAGAACAAAAGATTTCAAATAAAATTGAACGAGCTTTTGGTAGCTTACATAATAAAGTTTATTCAAGTGTCCTATCTTTTATAGTTCCTGAAATATATCAAAAAGTTTGGAAAATTTTAAATGTTGCAACGTCGCACTCTATACCACTTGCAGAAACGGCACTACTTTCATTCGACGCATAATACAATATAATATATGCGAGCGAATTTGCAGTCTTCTAATTTTAAAACTGAATTTCTCAATGAAATAATCATTTTGAACCCCTCTCAGAATTATAATGTGCACCCGCCACTGACAACATTATTTATTCAATTGTAAAAGCAGTTTATATGTCTCATACAAAGTAAAATAATTTTTCCTGTAACTTTGCATATATGAGCTATATAAGCTATCATGTAGGCCTTACATGGATATGTGACTGTTGAATGAATGTCTGTTGCCATGGCTAGTTGCGAAAATTTAAGGTATTAAGGGTCATATCTTTGAAACGATAAGTGTTAGACCCATCATGTGTGGTATCATTTTAAATAGAATTACAAGAGGTACCAAAATATAAGAAAATATACAGGGTGTTACTAAAAACCCTTACATACGTTCCTCAACATTCATTTTCCAACTTGCATAGGAACCGAGATATTTAGGGTAGTACACTTTTTTCAAGGTCAAATTACTGCAGTGTTGAGATGTGTGAGTTTTTAACTCGTTTAGTCCCTTAAGTATTAAAGGATCTTTCGATACAAGAAATTTAATCAAGATCCTTCGTTAAGTTTTTGATAAAATGGACCGCAAAGTTTGCAAAACGAAAAACACCCTGTATAAAATGTTTGAAACAAAATCGAAGGGCCTTTATGTAGCCTATGCAATAAAGTTTATTCAAATGTCCTATCTTTTAGTTTCCCTGAGATATTTCAAGAAGTTTTTTAAACTTCAAACGTGGCAACACCACTTCCTATACAATCTGGCAACATGGGACTTTCTTTATTCGACTCATATTGTCATAATTAAGTTATATATAATTAAAAGTTAAAAATTGGAGGCATATTTTTAATTACTTATATGTCGTTAAGCTTGCCGAGAAGTAGTTTTAGCTCCTTTTTTGAGACGATATGATGGTAAAATTTGGTTACACTATAACTGAACAGGTTTGTAATTCGTTAAGACTAAATTCAGTAGTTGAGAAACTTTTCAACATATAAGTAATTAAAAATATGCCTCCAATTTTAAGTATATATAACTGTTTTCGATTTATATAACTTGTAATATGACAATTTAGGTTAGTTATTATTTCGCTTTAGGTTAGTTCATTCTAGTTATTTATATAAGTTAGTTGCTCTATAAAATATTTAAACATTTGAATATTTCACTCGTTGATTTACATAGATACCTCCCAGTAGATTGGGTTGTCTATATTGTTAGTTAAACAATTATCATATTTTGACTTTACCGCTTAAAAAATATTAGTGCGCGTTTTATAAATATAGTGGAATTTTAGTTGTACAATTAATCATAGACAGACAGTTAAAAAATGGCACAGTTTGTACATCATTTTAGACACTCGTCTTTTGAATAAGCGGATAGTAGAACATTAATGGTTTACAATCGGTAAACATTAGTGCGAACGAATTTCCTGTCTTCTTTCCTTGTGTTCGAATTATTATTGGATACTGCGCAAGCAAGAAGTTCGCTATTTGGTTGAAATAGCAGATCAAGGCTATTTTCTACTAAAGGGGTAAGTGCTAGATTGATAGTCCATTTAAATTATTGTAGAATATAAGGTTCTCGTATGCTCCCAGTTATCATTACGGGGCCACGGATACAAACAATGACAGTTCTAAATTTTTCAATTTATTGCCCTGTGAGTATATTTATTAAACAACTGAATAACATGTAATATTAAAATGACAAATGTTTTTTAAATTAATGAATCGTGATATATTGTGTCCAGCCGCTCACTTGTAACCTGTTCATAGTGTGAATTTGTAACCAAATTCTACCAGCATATGGTCTTAAAATGTCAGTAACATAAATGCGAGAAAACTACTTCTGACTTTGTTTAACGAAGATTCAGTGTTCGGCAAAATGGAGGTATAAGCGCACGTCACTTGAACATTAGGTAAAGATTTTTATTTAGAACTTATTTAATATGTGTTTTTGTCGAATTTAAATATGATTCCTTGACGTTGTGCACAATTTTTTAGCTTGATAATGTGCCTAGTTCCCGAAAACGTTCGCTAAAAATGTAATTAAAATAAGTGTGAATGAAGACATGTTTGATATTATTTTAGTTAAATATTTCATATTATTAAGGGCATTATTCAAGTTTAATTCTATGTTTTTTATTTGTTCTATTATTCTTTCTAAGCTACCACCATTGCGATAGACTTTTAAATTAAACTTCCCAATTGTTCAGTAACCGACATACCTACCGAAAAGGTGTTATCTCTTGTTGTGATCTTAATAATAATTATCATAATAAAAGCAACTGATCTATGCTTAAAAATTGTTGTGCGCGAGAGGAAGTACAGTACAATCCAAATTACTCTCACTCTCCTTGGGTCTCCCTTCAGGGAGTCACGGATATGAAAGCAAAGAAAGGTGATGTTGGCATTGGAAGTTTCTGGTTTACTATATATACATTATTTAAAGCCCACTGTCTAATTATAACGATGATTCTACCACAACTGAAGTAAATTATTTTATTGATGCTGATAAATATGTCATTTTTCTACACAACAGAAATTTACATTTTCAATGTGAAATTTACATTTTCATTGTCGAACATGTGCATTGTGAAATGTTCTTTAATGCAGCTTTTGTCCAGTATAATTTTTCATTTAACTTTACTATAAAACATATGGAACATCTAAGTTGTAAGTTTACAATAATTTTACAACATACTGAAAACTATTTTTTATTTTCAGAGAAGTAGCTGGAATATCAATTCCTTTGGTACGTGTCTTCGAAATTCGTGACGTAGATTGGGCGCGACCAATCATGGCTTCATGTACTATTTGCGTTGTTTGTCTAGCGCTTACAGAAATTATGCCTTCGTCTTATAATTTGCTTGTTCGTTTGGCGAGTAGCGAATGGAAAATTCTCGTCTCACCAATTTTATATAAAAGTAGTATTACTGGAGCACCGGTTTTAGCAATTTTTACCTCTGGTAATTGTTTCTATAAAATAAAATCTATTTTATGGCCATTTTTAAAACAATTAATAAAAAATGTTGTTTTTAGGTAGTTTATCATCAATATTAGCATTTGCATGCCCATTAGCATATCTAGTACCAGTACTCAACATCTCTTGTCTTATCAAGTGTTCTTTAAGAGCTTCTTTGGCTCTGTACGAAAGATACAAAACGAATATTCCATCGGAAGAATTATCTGGTAATGCCAATAAAATAGAAAAATAAATCTTAGTTATAGTTCGCTATTTATTTTTTAGTTCAATCAAGCAGTATGCAGTACAGTATGTTAAATGGGGGAGCTGAAAAGTCCGATAAACTATCTAGCAGAAAAGTAAAACTACGTGAGATGTTGCCAAAATATTTAGGAAGAAAAAAGGTTGCTCATTATTCGGAGAACGGCAGTAGTAAAGGTATAGAAAATATAATTTTTGTCTACGACTTAGAATTTGTGAAAACAAGGAGCCGTGCTAATAATAATCCATCAGTAATTCACCTTGCTATTCACAAATGACAAAAAACTAATAACTGACGTCGCTATAAAATTGCCTATAGGAACAATGGACCATTACAAAATTGAAGCCAACGTATACGTTTTCGTAGATCGACTAATTGCAAAACCAAGCGCGTTCTCAACTTCAACAAAGCAAATTATGCCAATATCTGCAACTATCTGTCCAGCTCAGAACTAAATAGCTACCCAAAATTGTCAAGTGTTCTAGCAAGAGCAATAGAGCAATTTGTACCAGAAAACGCTTGGTTTAACTTAACGATTATTAAGCTTACGCAAAAGAAAAGATATACATGGGGTCATTACAAGGCAGTAAAGATAGCTGAAGCGTATACGGTATATAGAAACCTGTGTATTAAGATTCTGTCACGAATTAGACTACAAAAAAAGTACGAGACATCAATCTTTGACAAGAAGAAAATTTTCAACTACGTTTCAAGCACACTAAGCTTCAAAATGAGATCAATATCACTATATACTGACAATCAATGTGAATCAAACACAGACAGCATATTAATAGCGGAAAAATTTGCCAAGCAGTTTTCAAATATCTTAATTATTACAGAATATACTAGCCTCCGGAAACGCGATTCTCGGGCGGCTGATCATTTTAACGTGAAATCGCACGCTGGAACTGATCTTGTTGTTTATCCGATCCTCAGTGGCTTACTGAGGGCACGAGTAGTTACGAGTCTTGAGTTGTTCAGGTGTTCCTGATCTTGCGGGCAGCTGAAACAAACTTATTGCTAATCAGTGGATCAGCATTAACGATTTAAGAAAACACATCTCTTGATATTCAAAATACCAACAAAGAAGGCAATACAAAAGTAAATGTCAATTTAGCAAATGTCAAAAGAAATAGTAACGATTAGTAACGACAATGACAATTAGCGAATAATAAATCAAATACAATTGCATACACAAAAATTATATTCAAGCGGTGCAAACGTGCGGTGATATGATAACAAAACAACCGCTTTTACATGCGAGAAGCATGCAAAAGCGGAGTATACTACAGCGGGGATGGGGGAGGCTATATTAGCACAATGTTTCGGATAATGATTATGGTAGGAATTCTAGGAACCATTATCCGTTCACTCAACACCGGAGTAGGCAGGCGTAAAGTTCGCTAAGCGACTGTAACTAACCAGAGCGAACACGGGTTAGAAACATACACTCCAGCGGTATAGGGAATAGGTAAGGTGAAAAGAGAAAACAAAACTATCGTAAATACATGCAATAAAAGAGTGTAAAATATATGAAAACGCCCACCAAATACATACTTATCCGGCGGCGGTTGCTGACTGCCACTCTGCTCACATCTCGGCCTGGCTGGTCATCGACTTCTGGCTGCTGCTGCCGCTTGGAACTTCGAGTTTATGAAATGAACTAAAATATTCTGTGCAAAATTGCGGTATTTATAGGCGTGAGCCGTCACAGTACTTTGGCTCAGTTATACGGGTAAGTGTCTAGTCAACCACATATCATTTATTTCCCGACACGATTTACACTCGTTTCAGTGCAGAACAGGAGTCTGCACACCAGCTTGCTTTTTGTCGCTTTTTGTCTATTATTAACGGACGCTGTCGGAACACAGCATTTCCTATCTACGGACGGACGGACGGCAAACTCTATACGCGTTCCCTGTAGCACCATTAGCCACTGCTAATGTATCTACATGTGAGCCAGCACCGAACAATAATTATATCCATCTCTGTTGTCACTATTGCGTCTTTATTTAATGAGTGAGACGTAAGTACTATCATACCTTTTAATTGTATTTATATTTTATCTTATGAACTGGCTTCTTTCCAGTGCCGTGTTGTCGCAATTCATTTATTTGACGTAAGATGCTATATTACACAGTTCCTTGGCATCTACTTTCAGGAAACATATGGTCCCCTACCAAACGTACCGAGAATGGTAAATCATGTTGATTCAGTTGATATACAGCCGGCATGGATATAAAAATTTAAAAATCTGTCGATCTGTCACAAGCAATATTTTTTAGGCGACGAAAAGATTACTGTACAAGCTAAATGAAATGGGAATCAAAGGTAATCTTCTCAAATGGATCCGAACGTTCTTAATAGATCGTACTTATCCAGTTTGTGTCGAGGGCAGTTACTCTACAGAACACAAGATCGTTAGCGGTGTTCCGCAGCGATTGTACTTGGACATCTTCTCGTTCTCTGCTACATCAGTGACATGTCCAGACAGATGTCAAATAGAATTAGTCATTTTGCGGACGATACGAAGATTATTGGTTACGCGAATGATTCAAAAGATAACACGCAGGAAATTCTGCACAAAAGTTAGGATTGGACACAGCTTTGGCTCTTGCCATTAAATGCTGGTAAATGTAAGGTCCTGCATATGAGTGCGCCTCACCCTGCAAAATGTTATGTATAT
>WYDF02305864.1:0-28804 GCA_009867245.2 Adranes taylori | reverse complement strand
AGGGGCAAAACAGGGGGGGCCGACACGGGGGGAGGAGGGGGGGGGGGGCAGAAAGTTCCAGAAAAATGGAAAAAATATATAAGAATTAGGTGCTTTGTTTCTAAGAAAATTATTTAAAAAGACAATTGTACATAGAAATAGTTCTACACAAAAACATGTTTGATAAGTATTTATGTTTTATTTTGTATGTATATTTATTGTATTTTATTTGAGTTATCGCACCTTACCTACCGAAACTCCTGTGCGATAAGCAACGTAAACAGAAGCACTATTGCAACACCACCAACTCCAAATACAATGCGACAGTACGTTTATTATATGCCACGCAGCAGTTGACAGTTGATAACAAGTGCTTGGAAAGGACATAGCGTAGTACCACTTTATCGTCATATGCGCATGAAATATGATGTAGTTCTTGTAGCAAAACTGACCTTTTACAGTATTTCCTTCTATATCTCAACGTGTTTTCAGTCAGGGGTTAGTAACTTTCTAAATAAGTCGGTTGTAGTGTTAACATCAGAAAGATAATTGTTACATATGTGATTTCTCTCAGGCATCAACTTCAGTTCAACTTGTCAACGTAGAAACTAATGAGTGTAAATCATGCCCATCGTTAACATCGTCAGTTGCGACTACTACCCCTGAGATCACTTCGCGAGACGACGTTAATCCATCAACTGCAGTTTCTATTCTCAACGAATCGGATTCAATAAACTTTGATTTAGGTGAATGTATACACATTTCAGTGACGGACGATGTCAAGTATCAATTACTAGTCAATCCACCTGTTCTAAACTCTTCTCATGAGTTTAAAAACGACATTGATGTGGAAAAAGGTATGAAAAGGCCTTTTCAAAAAACTCGGTTTGAAAAATATTCATGGCTTGTATACTCGCCCATACTTAAGGGAGGAGTTTGTAAGTTTTGTACTCTTTTCGAACCAGTTTTAAAAAGAGGAACTTTTGGTGCTTTTGTAATAAAGGCGCATAAAGATTATAAACACTTTCGTGACCATGCTGGAGGACATGAAAAGAGCAATTGGCATCCTGAATCTACAAGTAAAGCCAACAGTTTTTGTGAGTGTATAGAAATGAATAAGAAAAATGTGATCGAACAGTTGGACAGTGGGATCACAGAGCTTCTAAATACCAATCATAAAAAACTAAAATAGATTCTTGCAGCTATAATCTTTTCTGGCATTCATGATATATCCATTAGAGAAAATAACTCAAGTGAAGGAAATT
The DNA here is from genome assembly GCA_009867245.2 of Adranes taylori. NCBI lineage: Eukaryota > Metazoa > Arthropoda > Insecta > Coleoptera > Staphylinidae > Adranes > Adranes taylori. Next base: position 27,560 of record WYDF02305864.1, on the reverse strand, counting down.
TTGAATATTTATTTTCCTTTAGAGTAAGTGCAGATGACAAAGTGTTGGAAGACCATTTAAAAAACCATAGTGGAAAAGGAAAGTATACATCACACAGGGTCCAAAATGATTTAATCAGTATATGTGGTTCTGTGATACAACAAGAGATTCTTGACGAGGTAAATAGATCGCAAGGGTTTTCATTATTGGCTGAAGAAACGGCTGATATTGATAGTAAAGAACAGTTATCGGTGGGAGTTCGATATGTTGACAAGAAATTGAACTTCACAATAAAAGAAAAATTTTTAGGGTTTACTGAGCCAGCTACTTTAGATGCCGAGGGAATTTCGTCATCAATTTTAAAATTCGTTGAAAATTTCTGCTTAGATATGAATAAATTAATTGGCTTGGGATTTGACGGTTGCTCAACAATGGCAGGGCATGAAAGTGGAGTACAGGTTAGCTGTTTATTTTCATTGTGCATCGCACAGACTAAACTTAGATGTTAATGACCTTAACAGTGCTCAGGAAATTCGTAACACTGTCGGAACAATAAAGCAGGTTATTAGGTACTTTAGAGAAAGTGTTTTGCGTCGGAAAACAATACCCAACCTTACTATGTTTTGTGAAACTAAGTATTGTGATGGTCACATAAATATACATCAATCAGTTTGTTTGCCCCCCTCTACGAATTATTATATGGGTGCCCGTGGTAGAAAATATAGATATATGAAAGATATAGGATTCATGTTTTGACGTTTATGTAAATTGCATCCTAGTACGTTTATTTTATTCACATTACTGCAAAGTGTTCAGATATAAATGAAGCTTAATAAGTTGCAATTTACCACAAAAAATTTGTAGGAAACGATTTATTTTGTTTAAAATATAAAATACCTTCTGATTGGTATTGAACCGCTTTATAAAACAATGCTACACTGTGTTACACAATTTTTTATTATTAAACTATAGGATCTTAATTATATTTTTGACTACCATACTGCCTTATTTTATTCTGATAGTTTTTAATCTAAGATGCTCTGCATGACCTCTCAAGGGTGATCAAGAAAGTGGAAAATCTCTATTATTGTAATAAATACATAAAGATATAGGTAAACAGATATATGTATACGCAATAACGGAGTAATATAATAAGGTTTATTGTTTATTAGCACCCACCCACCCCACAGAAAGCTTTCTTGACAGAGAAGACAGACGTTTTAAAACCGTTTTCCTGCCGCCAAACGTTACGGGTTTCTTGCAGCGATAGACCAATCGGTTATCGAAACTATAAAGCGTCATTACAAAAGACACCTGTTGAGGACGACGGTTTTGACAGAAGATGAAGTGAATAAGGCATTGTGGCTCATCACCAAAAAATTAATATAAAAGATTGCCGTTACATGATGGCGGAAGCATGGTATTTGGTGAAAACGCTCACATGAAAAAAAGAGCTTGGAACAAACTGAAATCCATTTCAACTCAGGAGGAACTAAAGAAGAGAAAGAAATGTGAAATGGAATAGAAAGAAAGATGATGATGTGTCGCTTGAGGACATAGAAAGATTCTTTTGAAAATTCCTGGATGCTCTGAGTGCAGTGCAGAAAACTTAAGCGATTGGATTGCCTGTGATTCTTCTGAAATGTATAAGAAATGATAACTTATGTGGTATCATATCTATTTTACATTGGGTATTTAAGTTATATGAATAATTTAATATTTCATCATAATTTAATATTTCTGTCATTAATAAAACTAATTACAGTACTGTATTTTGTTTTTTTTAAGAAATTTAATTTTAGATTATTATCCAATTATCTGGATATTTGGTTATCCAGATCGGATCCGGTCCAATTAATCTGGATAATTGGAGTTCTGATTAGATAATTGGAGTTTACACTACTATGTAATTAGGTTACATTTCAGAAAACTTGGTGCTGTATAACTCCTCGATATTAAAAAAAATCAAGTGTGCAAAAATGATAAACAATCCGTGGTATGTAGAACAGTTGAAACCATTTTATGTATAAAGTAAACAATTCTCATAATATGCATCGACAAAAATCAAAACATATTTTTGAGTCACTACTATGCGTTTTAGGGTAAATTTTGAAGACTCTAAAACCATGTATTTCAACAATTTTCAGGTAGTTTTTGAAATAATGAATATTGGGCATAATAATTTCCAAATTGTTATATGAAAAAACATGTAAGAGGAAATTGGTATTTAAAAACAAAATTAATTGTACTATTTATAGAAGTTTGAAATGTTTCAAATGATTTGAGGAATAATCCCCACATAAACTTCTCTAAAACGTAAATGAGAAAGGTATGTTAACAGAAGAAATATATTAAAATAATAAATGAAATGACCTACGACTTATTTATAGATTTTAATTTTAAATAGTTTATAATACTCTTATGCAACAGTTCCATTAGTATTTATTTCGTTAAAACAAGTTATAAATTTATAATTAGGAATTACGCTTAAATCTATAATTATTAGTAAAAATAGATGTGTTACATGTTTATGAATGTAAATAAATATACAAATTTTTTTTTGGACGCTTTATTAGTTCTGCATTTTCACGCATAAGTGGATCTCATCTATAAGTGATCTCATCTCGAAGTAATTTACACTATTTTCTTAAAAGCAATTGGGAATCAAATCAGCAAGACCTGCATTTTTATTGCTTACGCTAAGTAAACTAACTGATCGCACACTGATCAAATGTAGTGGGTCTAAAGCAGCGTTGCCCAAAGTGCGGCCCATGGGCCGCATGCGCCCCAAACCAGACACAAATGCGGCCAAACGCTCATGGAGAGTATTACTTTTTCGTTGAGGTAAACAGTGAGGCGCACTGCTTAATTTGTCTTGCTTCCGTACGTTTGTTCAAAGAGTATAATGTCAGAAGACACTACGCGCAAAAATATTCTTTCCAATATGATGCGTTTGAAGGATTGTGCCGAAAAGAAGCACTAAAAAAGTCTCTTACAACTCAGTAAAATTTGTGAACAAATTTTTAACATACAAGATCAAGAAAAAGAAATAAATTTTTAACTTGTTAATGTATTTTTCATAAATTTAATTTTTATGTTAGATGCTAATCCTGTTAAATGTAAATCACAATCCTTTTGGGATTTTACAAATGAAATGATTTTCATAAAAAACTTTTGATGATGGTTTAAAAACTGAATTACCTCTGCTTTATATTAGAAACTTTATTCAGACTCTTGCGCATTCATAACTGTTTGATCATGCGCATTTTGACATTTCCGGCATTCTCAAAATTTACACTTGTTGCTTTGGGGTTAAACGTTCTTCAACAATGGCGAGAGCTAAAGTTAAATTAAAATTGTAGCTAACCTCTTAATGTTATTTTCATTATCAAAATAACAATCGAAACTTTTATAATGTTAAATTAAAATATATAAAATAATTTCAAAATTTATTTAATTAATTTCAACATGTGGATTAACATGTATGATTCACATCGAGATTAAAGTAATTCAATTTTTACATTAAATTTTATTATATACTCACAAATAGCTTTTGATATTCAATAGTTTTGATGATGGGATGATTGTTTTCCCGAAACATGTCTACAACATATAATTTTGATATTGTTCTTATTGAATTTGTCTGACAATCACAATTCAATAATTAAAATGGAGTTTTTGGAATACTTCTGAGATTAATTTATTTCAAATACTTGGCTCCAATACTGGAACAACGTAATTTTAAAATGCTTAGAGTTGCAATTGGATATAGAGTTAAAAGAGAAATTTAACAACGCTACTTTATTGGACTTTTATAAAAAGTAGCTACCCAGAGACAAATATCCATCGCAACAAAGACATGCGTTGTACATGGCATCATTGTTTGGAAGCACATTTATCTCCGAACAACTCTTTTCTAAAGTGAATCATACTAAGAGAACAATCCGAAACAGAATAAGTGTTCATATATATTTTGGCCCAAATTAATTTTTCTATTTCCAATGTGGCCCAGATATACTAAAACGTTGGACATCGCTGGTCGCTGTCATCACGATGCAATATACATAATGATGACATGACTGATATCAAAGAAATACACAAATTCATGAGAGAACTTCTCTGCAGCTACTCCAATGGTTGAAAAAAGAAACAGCACTTTAACCTGAATTATTCCTCACATGTGTTGTCATCTTCTCAATGTTGTAATGCTGGACAAACGTTAATTCAGTTTAAGCATTTGCTATGTTATAATACCCATTCACAAAATAAAAATCGTGAATGGATTCCACACAACCATTATATAGCAATTATTTTTTCTTAGGACAAATAAATATATTTTACAATTGAATAAATAGAATGACTATAGGTAGATACTGAGGCTAGGAATTATTTCATGACCAAATAATTACAGATGCTTATTTTCGTGGGCGAATCAAATTGAAAAAAAAACCAATATTTTATGCAGCACTTACGCTTGCGTAATGTATGTAATTGTCTCAAACTAAAACACAGTTTACGTGTCACGTGTCTTTAACATGTCATGTAATGTGTCGTTCTCGAATAAATCATTAATTGTAAACGTAAGAGTGTGGTGAGGAATTGCATCTGTCCAGTGGTGTATATATATAGCTCAGCAAAAAATAATCGCTCATAGTGTTGTTACTATTTGGAAATAACAAATTGGTGCTTAAAATGGTAAGTCCACAAACTTCAGAATCTTATAGATTACATAATTTATTTAAAAACTATTACGTTTAATTTTAATAATATTTTCTGGTAGTATATAAACCTATTTTTCCTACATTTTAAGAAATCCTACAAACACCTACTTCCTACAAACAGATCAAACCTAGATTTATACAGTATATAGTAAAAATTTCTGACTTTTAATATACGAATGATAGGGTGGTGGAATCGTAAGCGATATTTTCTCAATTTTGTATATAACAGAGGTTTTAGCGGCAAAATCTAGCACTCCAATCTCTTTGAGTTTGAACTTTAAAAATGTATTCATTTCGGCAGTGGCGGATCAAGGATTGAAGTAAAGATTGATTAAAGATTTCTGTCTTCATTTAGTGCCTTCTGAAGTGTTTAGCAAAGTTTATATATAATAAATCAATATCGACGTCCGCATATCCATAATATTCACTTTTGCAATTAAAACCTAATGCACGTAGTCAAAGTCGTTACGAATAGATGTAAATATTTATGAATAGATAGCAATTCCAGCTCTTTCTACAAATTGACGTCTCATTAACAAATTTATTACTCCACTTTGTTTCAATTTGCAACTTTATTTCAACTTAATTGACAATTTGCAACCGTGTATATTTATTTAACCCATCACTGCATGATCTTTTATTTTCTAATCAAAAAATTACTAAGCAGTGTAAAAACATGCTTTATTAACGTAAAAAATAATAAAAAAATTCTAACTTCAAAATTAGACCATATTTCAAAAATTTTCAACTGTCTCAAATATGATACATCCTGCAGGCTAGTCACAATGAAACTTTCTGAAACAGTTGTTTGTTTTATTTAGACAAATGAATTCCCACATTTTTCACACTTCACAGAACTTAACTTTTTACTATTTGAGAGTTTGCACCGTTGTCTCGAGTCGAAAAGTGGAACGTAACTTCATTTCATCCGTTCCGATATCCTTTGGAGGAATATGCAAAGCTGTGGCTGTTTTTCGCTTTTTAGATATTTGATCATCGATCGAAGATGTTCTGCCTCGCTTGTTGGATGAGCCTGTATTACATTTGTATAAATATTGAGCCACTTCGACTCTGAATTCCCGTAATTGCAAAGTTTTTGGTATACTTTTCCCCTTTTCCATTCGCTTCTTCATCATCCTTGTTTACACGATCCAAGTATTCACTATAGTAACATCTAGCATATGGTAGAAAATACGGCAGTACCACTTCATGCTCCTCATTTTAATATTTTTATATCTGCCCATCAAACTATATAAGAGGCCCATCCCTCCCATCTGCTTATTGTACTCCTGCAGTACGGCTATACAATCAGCTGATATCCTCTTCTTCTCCTTCTTCACATACCGTTGTACATCAAAAACTGGAAGTTGTCCTAGAAAAGATTAAGCCAGTGTAACACTTTTATTGTCCATCCAGCTAACAAGAGACACTTCTACGTCATCTACTACTCCGGCGAATTCCTTGCTATACCCCCTATTCTTCTTTCTCATTTCCTCTTCTGAAGGAAACTTAGAGTTTGGAATTCGATTGCGGTTTATTGTACCAAGCGAATGAATACATTGTTGTGCAAGGTATGCAATCAGTGGTAAAGTAGTGTAGTAGTTATCAAAGTAAATTTTATAATTTTTGTTTGTCTCCAAAGATCTGCAAAGGCGAACTTGCAACTTGCAACAAAATCAGGCTCTTTATTTTCTATGACATTTTCTTTCCCTGTATAAACTTCAAAATCATAAGCAAAACCATACTGCCCACACAAAGCAAATAATTTGAAACCTCATTTGTGTGGTTTCAATGTGGCAAATATTGTTTGAGGAAATGTCTGGCTTTGGTCGCACACATCTGTTTATCAACTGCAAGGTGAGCTTCTTTTGCCACTGTTGCATATCTTGCTCGTAAATGAGAAAGCACAAGCCGAATCTTATGAAGCCTATCGTCGTCAGTGCTTTCCGATTGTTTTAGATTGGAATTGTGATTGAAGTGTAAGTTTGCACGCACTTTTTCGAATGTGTTCACACTCATGCAATCCTTCATGACTGAATTGCCCACTGTAGATAACCAGTAAGATCGAACATTTGGATTACGGGTGACTGACATGAATATGCATATACCCAAATACTGTTGTACACCAAGTTTATTTAGGTTTGCTGATTTAGCAGGATTATTCTGAACTGAGTACATATTACTTTGATTCACAATGTGTTCAATCACTTCATTCGTAAACAAGTACTCGAGTATCAAGGTTCGGTATTTCAGACGAAAGGATATCGTCACCAGAGAAAGGCAGTTGGTCATTATTGAGAAGCAAATTCTTGGTTCTCCATACAATTTCTGGTTCCTTAAATTTTTAGCAGACACCTTGGATTGACTATTACAGTTTCCACTGACAACATGTTCAATAGTTTCTTCAACATTAGACTTTTCGAGTAGATCTGAGAGTTCATAATAAGGGTCATAGTCAGTATCCTCAAATTCATCCTCTTGAATGAGACTTTCATCTTCACTAAAGCCAGCAAATTTCTCCCAATACTGTTGCAATTCTTCATCAAATAGGAATTTTTTATTAGCAACCATGCTGAACTCTGAAAATTATACTGCATGAAGTATAATTTTTGATACATTTATTTCAAATGTAAAAATCTTTTTGGAATTTCGAAAACTTTCTCATTATTTTATTTTGGTACTACATACCTCTATATACAATTTATAATCAATAACTGCTACCAAAAGCACTAAAACACTCCAAAAATAAACATAATATTAGTATATATTTAAACAACACGAGTACTGCCAAACGTCTAGTAGCCTTCAACTAAAATAATTTCTAGGACACACCATGTACCTCCACCTATGTTTGAAGTGTTCAAGTAAAATGCAGCATTTTATGTATCAAATACGTAACATCAAGCACTAAAACCTCTCTGAGTTTGAACGGGAATTTAAAAAAAATGTATCAAATATGATACATGATGCAGCAAAGGTTTAAAGCCAAAAAGATATTTGGTCCTTAGTTACAAAGGTTAACAAAATTGATATTGGAAATAAATTACTGCTAAAACCATAATGGTTAAATTTAGACACCCAGGTGGTAAAATATTTAACCCATTCTCAATAAAATATTTTACTTAGCAACAATTTCTGAACGTATTTGTTGAACTTGTTGAACGTATTTCTTCAACAAGAAATGATCCTGAAAGTTTTCTGAAATTGAGAATTGATGTGATAGTAAATGTTTAACATCAACATTACTTTAAACTATTTTGGCATGAATATATTTGACATTATCTAAACCAACGAGGAGCAACCCGCAGCCCGCTTCACTTTCTCACTTTCACTTCACTTTTTCTTCAAAGATTTTACATTTTATTATTAAAAAGTTTTGTACTTTCTTATTCAAATTTATTTATAACGAACGGTTTCGCTTCACAGCATCTTCAGGTTCTACAGTTATAGAAGAAACAAAGGACACATTATTTCTTAAAACCAGAAAAGTAGTTTTAGGATCATATTTATATGTAATAAAATTTGTTATGTTTGGGAGAGGATATAATTATTTCTATGTATGTATTACTATATCTATATGTTTGTTCGTTTTATTATTTGGGAAAGATAGAATATGAAAACTTGTTTCATATATTATTGGTAATTTACATTTAATTCAAATATAAATAAATTTGAATAAGGAAGTACAAAACTCTTAATAATAGTTATTCAACCTTATTATGGATCAAGAAATTTTAGCTTCACATTTTAACTATTAAAAATTCCTGCAATGTGCTGCAGCGTCATTGTACCCTACGCGTGTCATCTTAATTTTTGGAAATGATGCCGACATCATAGATAGACAAGGATGTCATTATTTCCAAAAATTGCAAATGCCAAATCTGAAAGGATATTTTATCAGTTGGAGAAAACTTTAAAACAACAATTAAATATGTATAAATTTCAAAGTTTTTCATCAAATTTGACAGTGAAAGCTAGTAATACTGTTAGTCAAATTTGAGTGAAAAAGATGAAACCATTTGCTAATGGTGCGTTGATTAAGGAATGTTTAACTACTGTAAGAGAAACGGCTTCTCCTGATGAAAAGAACATTATTTCTAAAATTAGTTTGTCATGATTTACAATTGAAAGAAGAACTGAAGACCTGCCCGATAACATAATTGCAACTTTAGTGAACGCATTCACACATTTGGATCGTGTTCCTCGGCAATTGATAATAGCCATGACGTCAGCGACAAATTACATCTAGCAATATTTATAAGAAGAATCGATTCGAATTTTAATATAACTGAAGAACTAGGTTCATTGATTCCAAACAAAAGAACTACAACATATAAAGACCTGTATAATAAACTAAAATAAAACTTCAGAATTAAAATCGAGATTAAAGAACTTATGAATTCCATTGAATGAAATTGTCGGTATGGCAACCAATGGAGCACCAGCAACGGCAAGCATGAATGTAGGAGTCAAGGGAACGGTACTGAATGATATTCAAAACTTAACAGACAGAGAAATATTTGTTAACCATTTCATAATTCACCAACATAATCGTTGCACAAAAAGTTTAAATATGCACAACGTCACCATGCATCTAATAAAACTTATTAATTGCGTTGGTTGAGTAGAGGTGCTATGCTAAAAAGATATAACTTAAAATATGATATTCAATAGCTTGTGGAAACGAAAGAATGTCCGTTTTCCCAAGAAGATAATGAATGGATATGTGATTTTGCCTTTGTCGTCGATATAAGTCACCATTTGAACGACTTAAACATGCAACTTCAAGGAAAAATCCAGTTTATTCAGAACATATTTGATAAAATTAATCCTTTGAAAGCAAACTCAAAAGTTTGAACAATTTGGTTGTCGAACATGTTACATTTTGCACACTTAAGAAAAGAAATTCCTTCAGAAACCAGTAAATATGCCCAGCTCTTACAAAAATTAATTACGGAATATGAATCACGATTTAAAATATTTCGATCACAAAAAAAACCGTTTAATATCTCTTCACCGTTTAATATAGGCCTGCAAACAGTTTTGGATGAGTAACGAATGAAATTAATGAATTTGCAAAACGACACGGATCTAGGAGTAAATTTCAAGATGTTGACATACAAATTTTTTATCTTTGGAAGCGCCTATGTTTGAAAACTGAAAATAATTAAATGCGGTCAGATCACCGATCGAGATTAAATGATATATGGTTACAAAGCTGCATGTGAGTTGCTATGTCCTCTATATCTGCAAATAAAGATCATTTTAAGGAGCTATACCAAATTACTCATTAAATCATCTTTCTCCACATAGCTCTTTCGCCGTTTTTTTTATAGTTTTCTATTAATTAAATTTATAGTTGGTCTGTTGTAAAAAAAAAAAGGTTGCTCATCCCTGATCTAAACCAATTTTGATTGCAAATTGAACTAAATCTGAAAGTTGAACAAAACTAAATTCAAATGGTCTCATATCTCTATTAAATATTTCGATTCATTCATCAGTTGCTTCTGGTTTTATAGCAGTGGCCAAAGATGATTAAAAAATGTTTTCTAAAAAAAACTTCTTTTCATACATACTATTAAAAAGTATACAATTATTTAACTATTTAACTCTTCTATTGATTTTACGTTTAGTAAAGCTTCAATGTTCAGTGATTATAGTATATTACATATTATATTCCTGAAAACAATTAAAATTATAAACGACAGTCCACAGAGAATTTGTCCACAGTCCGGTCCGAACCCGCTGTTTTTAGGCCGACCCAGCCCAAATCTATATATTATGTATCCAGACCTGGTTCTAAAACCGGATAGCTCAACCCATCCAGGGTCTCTAATGGTCAGTACGGTGAACACATCTACTACCGGTGAATCGTGAATCTATCAAATTTACATGAAATATAAGATTTTGCGCCCAGAAGTATAATGTTATTTGATTTTTTTCAGTTACCAACTTTAATATTTGTAGCTGCATTATGGAGCGTCAGGTGTGTGCCGTTACCCCAGTATTCATTACCATTACCAAAAGGAAAGGAAAGTGGTGGTTTGGGTGGAACAAATAATAGATGGGAAGGATACGGAAACAATGGACGGGGTAGAAGGAATGGCGACTGGGGTTGGAGAGATGGTGACTGGGTTTGGGGAGATGGCGGTTGGGTTTGGAGAGATGGTGACTGGGTTTGGAAAGACAACGTCTGGATTGAAACAGATGGCACTTGGGTTGGGAGAGGTGGTGTACCGGTTTCACGAGATAACGGATGGGGTAGAAGAGATGGCGACTGGGATTTGAGATATGCCGACAGGGATGTGAGAGATAATGATTGGGATTGGAGAGATAGCGTATGGGGTAAAAGTAGTGATGATTGGGATAGGAGAGGTGGCGTATGGCTTCGGACAGAGAGGTACGCGGATGAGAGCGATGACAACTGAGGAGGAAGAAATGACGAGTAGGGTTGAAGCAGTGTCGACTGATGTTGAGGAGGTACAAACTGGGGTCGGAGAAGTGGCGTCTGGCGTGGAATCGGTGACCACAAGGTTTTGAGACGTGGCAACTGCGGTGGCAAACAATTTCCGGTGTTGGTACTGAATCAGTGTGGACAGCATGCAAAGTTGATATAACTTTTCTTGAAATACAACTCTACAGTATACAGTCAATACTGCCATAGATCAAGTTTTTGAACAATTGTTTTAATGAAAGCCTGTCTTAACCTTGTAAAATGTTTTATTGCTTTTTATAATAATACTTTCGCTAAAATTGTGCGCATTAGTTATATAGTATTTGCCTTGTCTTTATTATAAAATATAATCGTGTATGGAAATAATAAATAAACGTTTTATTGAATTGAAATAATCAAGTTCCTCTATAAAGTACAATATGCATACGTATACATTGAATATGAAACTAGATAATGTGATAAAAAACTATGTTACTGTTGCCGGGTTTTAGTTATATTATTGTTAACGTTGTGATTATATTGTCACTGGATTTTAGTTATATTGTTTTAAAATATTCGCTACTATTAATTAAGCCAAATTAACAGTAGTTTATCAAAATTAAAATAAAAAAAAATTAATTTGTGAATAGATGTAACCGAAGATGCAACTCTCTGAAGATTTTTATTGATTATGAATTTTTCCAGTTTCTGATTTTGAATTCAATTACGTTCCAAAGTTTCATGTTTCGCGTTCAACATTCGTTTGTAGAATCTCCAACGATTTTTTTTTGTGGCTGCATATGATCTACTTAATTTTTGTCCTCATGTCAGAATAAATTCTCTGTGCTTACGGAAATCAACACGCTGTGGTCCAAAGTAAGTAATCGTTTACTGCACTAATATCAAAAATATTTTGTTAAGATGCAAAATTGCCATCTTCTCGACGGTTATTTATAAATAAAATAATAAAGAAATGAATACATTGATTACCAACTTATCAAGTTCAATTACATAACAATAATGCACTATAATTAATAACAGGATAAGAGGTTCATCATAATTTGTACAATTCGAATCTTAAATGGTTTCAAAACCATTTAAGATTCGTTGAATGGTTTCAAGAATGGTTTCAAAACCAACCTTTTATATGATCTGGGAGAGCCTACTATAAAATATATTTCGCTCATTGGTGAAGAGTCTGTGCTGTGGGTACACAAATAGTTTTTGTACCTCGTTTTATATTCATGGTTACGTAAAATTCTAGTCCAGAAATAGTCATATAGAGTTAAAATTTTCTCACTTAAATATTGGTCTACAACTTCTACATTGTTAACCAATTAAAAAAAAATTCGTGGACGTGATCGCCAACTAATCTTTCATATACTGGAAGTCCTACGTGTTGTTATATCTTGCATAAAACAAAAGTTAAACCTTTTAGGTTTGACTGTCGCCTTTTAAGCCGTCTATTAAATGCAATTAGCAAAATAGTGTTTAGGGTAAACTAAACAACATTAGTCTAACCTATAAATCGCCTACCCATATTTTCCTACGGCGCGGACAGCTTCACAGTCCGCAGGACAGCAGTCCGCTTTTCCGCGGACTACGACTGCCCTTCACTCATATTTTCCCCATATTTGCCTACGGCGCGGTTTGATAGGGCCTACGACCCCTCTTGACTCTCTTTTCGGCTAATTTCTAAAAGAGCTGCTAATTTCGGACGTCAAACTGCCATGGTATCATGAATTTGTACGTTTTGACGCGGTCTGCTGCCGTTTTTGACTTAATTTTTCCCCACTACCGCTTTTGAGTCACTTTTTCTTCTTGTCCGCTTTGAGTAAAATTGAGGCCCCTGAGTCTTACACTTGTTCCCCAAGTTTTATTTTTTCAACTTTCATTTTTTCAACTTTCGAGATATTTAATGTAGTACAGTGACTGATCTCAAGTAAATCGATCTCAAGTTTACAAAACACGAAACAGCCTGTAGATATATTAGTTTGTAAGCTTAGGAAAAAATGTTTGAAATAAGTTTGAACGAGGTTTTGGTGGCCTATAGAATAAAGTTTATTAAAATGTCTTCTATTGTTCCTGTCTTTTATAGTTCCTATCTTCCTGAAATATATCAAAAAGTTTGTTAAACTTTAAATGCGGCAACGTCGCGCTCTATACCACTTGCTGAGATACCACTACTTTCATTCGACGCATAATACAATATAGTATATGTGAGCGAAATTTTCATCTTCGAATTCTAAAACTGAATTTCTCAATACAATAATCATTTTGACCCCTCCCAAAATTAAAATATGCACCCACCACTGATAACAACATTTTTTCAATTGCACAAGTAGTTTATATGTCTCATACAACGTCAAATAATTTTTCCTGTAAGTTTGCATATATGAGCTAGGTATGCATATTTTAACTTTGCATATTTGCAGACTTGTCATATTTTAAGATATTAAAGGTCATGTCTTAGAAACGATAAGAGATGGACGAATAAAAAAAAATATTGCTCAAAATTGGTCAAGTACATACAGTTGGACAGACTGGCAGAATTGAGGTCCCTTCTTGAACATACATCCGTACGTATGTACATACAAACAGACACCTAAAAATCGACCTTTCTTTTACTTTTTTGAGCAAGAAAAAATGTTCTTACAAAAAACTTTTTATATGAAAAATTGTTCTTTATGACCCCTTCTTCAGTAATGCCAAAACAAGAGACATACTAAGATGAAATAGAAAAAAATCTCAAAACATTAATCCTATATCTTTCATATACCTATACGTATTACATACGTATATGGTGTATGAAAGATAATAATACTTTTGTAATACAAACATTCTAGTGCTTAGATCTTGGCTAGTCCCACACTAGATTAATTCCACCACAAGCCATAAGACTATAAAAATTGTTATTATACATATTTGTACCGCAATATGTGTAAATGACTTTTAGCAATGTTGCTTAGCTTGGCGCTTAGAAAATCTATATGAGAGAACCAGGTCACATGAGTATCAGACGCCAAAGATTTTCACAGAATTAAATTTACTGAGAATCACATTATGGTTAACTTTGATGTCAAAATTAGCAGAAGACCGGTCAGAATTAAACCCATGTAGGTGGTTTTATTCTCATTCACAGATAAATAATTAAGTTTAGACCATCTCAAAAATGCTTCATACAAACCGACAACTTGGGTTGTTTATTTCTCAATGTTATTAGAAGTAATTAAATAATTAGATTCTTCAGCATACGTTACTACTTTAGATAGGCTGGATATTGATGATATATATTTTCCTAATTAATTGCAAAAATGATGAATAGTGTAGCCCCTAGGTTGGAACCTTGAGGGACACATTTACATAAGTTGTATTCATCGGAAGAATGTAAAATGCCATTATTATTAAATATAACCTTTTGAGACTAATTTTCTAAGTAGGATCGAAACCAATTATAATCAGTTCCACGCACTCCATGTCGGTATAGGTGTCTCCAATAGAAGTTCATGGTTGACACAGTCGAATGCCATGGACAGATCATCGAACAGGCCAACTGCTATGTGCCCATATCCAATGGAGCAAACAGCAAAATGTTGGTTGAAAATTTTGTCCAATGTAGCTACACTATTTCAGTGTAAATAAAATATAAAACTACATCTGGTTTACATACAAATAATTTAAACTGGCACTGCTAATATTATTATCCGATTTCCATCGTTCTTTAAAAATTTTCAATCCATTGCCTCCTTAATGTCTTGCAATGTCGATTTCAAAATGTTGAATTGTTTAGCAATTTCTTCTTTTTGACGCCTGTTTGTAGGTATTCTAATCTCTTTGTTTTGACGCGATTTACACTCAAAAGTTCCTGTTACAATGTGATAACAGTAATGAAATCCAATAACTCAAAACTAACTTTGATCCAAATAAGAAATTCCTATTTAAATTACGAGTAAAATAAAATGCATAATCAGTCTTCTTAATTATTAACTTTTGAGCAAACAGATGTAATTGTACTATGTTTATACTTTGTTTTCCGAGTATTTTCAGGTTTGTAGCATAAAAAAATTTTGTAATTTTCTAGAAATATGTCATGTCAGTTAATATAATGAATTGATGAAATGTTTTTATAGCTTTTGTTTAAAATTTTCTTCATTCGTCAGATAAAAATGCAATGAAATGTATTTTAATATTGTTTTAAAAGAATAAATCAATCAAGGAATTAAACTTGTAATAAAAGATATATAGCCCTGCAGTCAATTCTTGCGCACGCCCCTTGTACATTTATCACGGAGCATTTCCCTTCTACGATATTTACCGATAGATTCCATTTAGTTGGCTGTTTCATTTAAGAAAATTTTTCTAAAAATAAGTCATTTGTTTCCATTTGTCAGTAAATTTCTGCTTGGCTGAGTCCAAATTGAGACCTTAGATAGGACATAGTCCAACATGACATCGTGAGCGCACATACAAAAACCTCTAAATAAGTTAAGTAGTTAATATTTCCATATATTTCAAATAAAGTTATAAAATTTTAATAAATAAGTTAAAGATTAAAATAAATTGATTTCCTACGTTGTAAATATTAAAACAACAATTGTATTCACTATTTAAATAATACAATAGCAAACTAACAAAAATATTTACTTATGAATCTCATATAAACAATGCGAATTCAGTATAAAAAATAAAAAACATTCCGATTATATACATCTGATATCACTACTAAATTGCAACATTGGTGAGTCATAATGAAATACTTTCAATATTCGTGCAATAAGATAAAAAGAGAAAAACTATTGTCGAAGAAGGTTAGATCGGGCGATATCGTTGTGGGGATTTACCGAAATTAAAATAAAATGGTGAAAGAACGAGGAAGTGGTTCTTTTGCAAACAGTAAGTTTAGTCTGCCACATTTTCTATGAAACTATTACAGCTATTTGTTTCTAGTTTTCTTCATTCAACAGATCATAGAATCTCATTCAAATACGGAGATTTCTAAAATAAAATGACATGTTGTAATAAAGACGTTGTAATATAACCGAAATTTGGTACCATTTATGATTATTTCCAAAATATGGAATTCGGTTATTTGAAGAAGTCAACTTGAATGAGGTACAACGAACCTTGTTAATTATTTAGAAAAAAGCATTTTTCAAGACTGATCAAAACTAAAGACAAAAAACGTGACAGAACAGAGACATGCTTTCATGCCGAAGACTTACCATTTGGTAGTGATAGATTCCTCCAGAATACGCAGAATGAGACATTAATTAAATGTTCTGCTTCAAGAAATCTGTTCGATTAGGTTTACTGAGGTCTTCGTTGTCTTGTACCGAACTTATGATTACATGCATTTCAGGATAAATTCTTCTTTAATCTTTTAAAGAAATGATAGGGACATGTCATATAAATGAAAGAAAATAGCAAGTTTTTCTGGAAATACTTCGTGAACGAATCGAAAAACCAAACAGTTTACCTCTCCTTTGGCTTCAAAGACCTAAACAGCTCATTATTGCTACAGATGGACTCGGAAGTTTCTCGCTCAAAGGTTTTTTTTAATATTTTCTAATACCAACTATCACGCGCCTTTTTTTGTTGCAAAGCATAGATATGTTTTCGAATAACAACAACCTGTTTTGGATAACCTTCAAGAAAGTCATTACTGACAGAAGCACAACCAGAACTAAATTCTTGCACCAGTTCTAAACAGTCTTTTCTAATAATGCTTCATTATCCAGAGTTGAAACAAAGCAATTTTTTGTTTACCTGTTTATTCCACGTTGATCGTTTTG
This sequence comes from Adranes taylori, assembly GCA_009867245.2. Taxonomy (NCBI): domain Eukaryota; kingdom Metazoa; phylum Arthropoda; class Insecta; order Coleoptera; family Staphylinidae; genus Adranes; species Adranes taylori. Next base: position 10,635 of record WYDF02305864.1, on the reverse strand, counting down.
TAACGATAATGTTGGAGAGCTTTTACCGTTTGAACTGAAATGTGGCAGTTCAATGTTTGAGTGTGTTTTTAAACGCTCAATAAGTTGTTCTCACCGTTCCTTTACTAAAATATTTATTACCGGTGCTTTCAGAGCTTCCATCAGTTTCTTGCTCCGGATGTGCCAGAGTGCATCCAATGCTCTCATCAGAATTTTGTCTTGTGCAATTGCACAACGTTTCTTAGGTAGTTCGGATCCTTCGATCCACAGTTCGCATCCGTACATCAGTTATGGTCTGAATATGCAGTTCATAATGGTTGCTCAAATTCTGGTGGGCTTTTGGAATCAAACTTTAGAACTGGGTAAAGCCTATTAGCAGCGATTCTTGCCACTGCTTCTCGATGTGCATTGTCGAGTCTAAATTTCTGTCTAAAGTGTATCCCCAATGAGTTTCCAATTTCGTTGGTGCTATTTTGCTGTTTTCAAACATAATAGGCCATTCACTGATTTTCTTCTTTCCAAATTTATTGATTTCTATTTTTGTTTGGTTAACCTTTATTTTCCATATTTTGCAAAACTGATCAATGGTCTCTACACCTTTCTCCAGTTTTTTTATAGCCACTATCCGATTTATATTGAATGGTATAACAGCCGTGTCATCCGCAAATTGTACAATTTTGGTATGTTCAATATTTTGAAGATCTGGCATGACGCTGACGAAAATACTAAATAAAATCGGTGATAGCGGCGACCCTTGCGGGAGCCCTTATTTTGCTTTTCTTATTGTGGATGTTACTTTCCAATTTTTATTTGAAATGTCCTATTTTGGAGAAACGAATGTACGGTTTTTGTCAATTCTAACGGAAATTGTAGTGCCTTCATTTTGAAAATTACTCCCTCTTGTCGCCTCTTGCTATGCCCGGTCGTATGCTTTTTCTACGTCGATAAATGCTGCCTAGGCTGTAAGATCCGTTGTTCGTGCTTCATGTACGAACTCTAATGTTCACTGCTTGCTGGATTGCGTCTAATTTCGATCTAAATCCCATTTGTTGCACTGGTAGTATGTCTTTTTCCTCTGCATATTGTTGGATTCTGTTCTTAAGAAGTACTTCATTTATTTTGGAGTAGCTGTTAATTAAGATAATTGCTCTACGGTTTGCTGGGATGGCTGGATCGTTATTCTTTTTCAGAATCTTAAAAATAACTGCATGTTTCCATTTGTATGGGTAATACCTGCATATTAGAATTTTGTTTGCAATTTACGCTACTATTCCAATCGTTGACTGAGGAAACAGTTTAGTGCCATGATCATCACCACGTCTGCGCCCGGAGGCTGGCGGGGATTTAGATCTTTAATAATATCTGTCACTTCTCCCTTTATTCACGTCCATATATTAAAAAAATACCATATGATTTAGTCTTGTTATTTTATTAGCAATTGCCTGATTTACCATTTCGATAGACTTGTCATTTGAAAATTGCGTTTGGAATTGGTATGTGCATATTTCTGCTTTTTGAGTATCTTTGAATACCAATGTACCATCTTTATTTTTAGGGGAACATGTTTCTCTGGCTGTCTTCTAACTTTCTTTAGAAATTTCCAAACCTTGTTAAGCTTTGTTTTGTCATGTGGATATCTTGATAAGGTATTTTTTTTTCATTTGTGCGTTTTTTCCGATATCTAGCGCTTTTCTTCTCGGCTTAATTTCCATATATTTCCAAAATATGTGCTTGAAGTACATTTGTTTATTGTTTCTTGTGTAAAGCTTGTGAGATTATCTACTTCAGCACCCATCTCCTTTCTTGTTTGGATTACTTCTCTTAATGGTTTAAACTTAGCCATCTCAACCGCGTAACGTCTCCAGTCAGTCACTGGAAAATAATCAAAAGATAGAGCATACGTCACTTTGCATGCTGCGTTTTTTTTTATTCGTGTTTTCCACTGAGGTCGCCGATTGCGATTGTGTTACCATATATTAGAATTTCGTGAAAATCGATGGTGTTTAGAGTGATCCATGGTTGTATCTAAACTGCAAGTGGTACTTCCTCTCCTCCTAAGCTTGTTCTTATTGCTACTGTTTTAATGTTCATTTCTACCTTTTTGCTGCAAAATTTATTCTTTATTGCTATCGCTACATCGCCTACTTGCTTGCGTATCTTCTAGATAAATGCTGAAACCTGGTATTTTAATCATGTTTCGGTCAGTACAATTGCTGACATCTCCTCCGTAATATTTGGATTTTGTCACAAAATCGCTTTCTTACACGCCCACTTCATAATAATAAGTATCAACATTTATGAAAATAATGTCATGTCTGTCGAGCGCCATCTAGTGGGCGTTTGTAAAAACTTAAAAGGCAGCCTTTAACAGAAATATAGAGAAGCAGAAATATGTTCTTAAAATCGATAATTTATTTATCACAATTAAGTTCATGATCATTTTCATTTAAATAAATTTTAATCACTTCACTAATTAATTTGTCTATAAATATATGAGTTTAAAATTTGAAATTCAAAGTTTGTACAATCTTGTGGCAAATGAAAAGTGTCTTCGGGCACAATAAAGTTTGGTTATATGCAACCAAAACACAATAGATTCACTTAGGAACACAAACATATTCATATATATTATTTATTTAGTGCCTGACGATGCTGTAATAGCAAAACCGGTCGTGATAAAACAAAACTTTGAATAAGGAAATACAATTATATTTTATTAATAATTGAAAAACATATTTTATTTAAAAAAATGTTAATAATAGCAGATTTCTTTCATTCATTTCAAAAATAAAATTTTAAATGTATATCTATCCTTTACGTAAATGATAGATAAAGTTATATTTTTGGTGGCAAATAAAAAACTTACTTCAAATGTTGAATTATTTAATTTTTTCAGACAAAAGTGTCTCTTATTGAATAACACGCTACGTCAGATAGATTTTCAAGGGTTTGCGTGCAACTTGAGATAGAGTTCGGAACTCTCCTTTTTTTTGAAACCGTACGTTTTTGGAAACACGTTCCTTGTAAATATTTTAATGATTTAGTTTCGTGACCCGCCTTTAACAATATGGAATAGATATATCCACGGAGCATATGCACTTGTATCATACAAATACAATACACGTTGGAAAAGTATCACATATAGAAATATTGTCTTACGTAAGTTATCTCCTTGCTATCAAATTTAACCTCTCTCCCTACCATAGTCGTGACATCATGCTGTGGAGCACAACCATATTCCTTGTCGAGTATGGCATAACATGTATCCATCGTGTCTTTCTCAGAGTCCTCCGTTGGCGCATGAGTGTAGAGTATTGTCACATTGAGCAGGGCAAATTTTAGACGTAGATAACACAGCCTTTCGCTCACCGGTTTAAATACCTCACCGGGGGATTGATATTAGAAGTCATTTCTAATATCAAGAAAAAAAAACATAATTAACTTGAAAAAGTAATGGAAATTAGAGAAAAATACTATTAAATACAAATTCTCGAATTAAAAGGATTTAAAAATGTATAATAAGTTCTCCAGCTATAAGTTCTTCAGCTTTTCAATATAGAGCTTATATGGTATACTACTTTGCAAAGAAGTTTCAGGTCTGAGAGTCACTTCTCTATTTTTTAATAGGCTTTCTCATATCACAATTTGTCTAAAAACCCTAACACACTTGAACAATCCATAATTTTCTATAAAATAAGTGTTAAAATTTCATTTAGTTTTTGACTTATAAATGTTTAAATATAGCAAAATTTCAAAAAGTGCTGTGAGGGTAGATCATGATGTTGAAAAATTGTTCCATATGCTGTAAATTGAAATAAATTCAACGAGCAACATGATGAGATCTAACAGCATGACAACAGGTACGGTACCCGGAGAAGTAGTATGATTTGTTACATGGAAAAGATTCAAATCACACAAAATTAAACTGTCAAACACCCACAGACTGATCTCTCATCTGCAATCTGATATTAGCATTGGCTAAATTCGAATGCGACACAGGTGGATCTCTGAACGCATATATCTGGATTTCTATACAGAATTCGACAACGAAAATTAACGGATAATCTACTCAAAAGAACTTATGCATCAGACGTTTCCTTACAGAGTGCTGACCCCCAAATAAGGTCGACTTAAGTTATTCCTCAAAGACACAATATTGATAGCGGCTTTCCACAGGGTTCCGTCCTGGGACCCGGCTCTTGACTTAGTCTTAAAAAAGATTAGATTCGCCATAGAAGATAGTGCTAGCGAAGTGCTTATTGTAGGTGAGAATCTATTTTCAATAAGAACAACCTACTTGTGTGGCTATAACTTCATATAAAAATTTAACTACACACACACATATATATATATATATATATATATATATATAGTTTCAAGCCAAGAAAATATTTTATGTGTAATAAAATAGTAACAGACTAAAATTTTGAACCATTTCCATCCAAATTAAGTTAAATCATTTTGACTGGAATATAATAAAATCAGGTAATAAATAGTATGTTAGGATTTTAGTATAAGTTACCTTGTACAACTATCCTCAGTGGATGGACAATTCAATATTAAAACCAATTTACAAACTCCGCAAAATTAAGTTTCAATAAACTGTTTCATTTTAATGTTAAAAGTATAAACCACAAATCTAAATGATACAAATTAGTAAGCGTCCTTTCGGACAAAAACTTCTCGCTCCTTTTGCGTTTTCTCGCAGAGGTGTGGTCTAAATAATGATTTATAAATGATGACATCGCTAAAGGCTTAACTTGTTTTTTTTTCAACTTTTCTTTTCTAGCACTTAGACAAGACATAAAAAACAGTGAATAATTTATACTAGCTTTACTTTTGTCTCGCTGTATTTCTAATGTCGTGCTATGAAAACGCCAATAGATATAAAAGTAAATTTGAATTTAAATGATAATAAGAATAGTTTTATATCTACATGTTCACGTTTGCGTAATTTGACCTTGTTGTCTGTATTTTCAACGATATGCAGATATATGAAAGCTTTCTTTCAATACGGTCATTTTGTTGGCATTTAATTACATCTGAATTAAGTAATGGAAAGAAAAAATAGATAACCTATAAATTTAGAAGGACCGGTTCCAATCTACATTTGGATTCCAAATATACTAAATCATAGTTCTTATTTGTGAATAAAATGTACATGTATCAAACAAAATATGATATATAAAAAACGATAATCATATTATCGTACTCGATTAACAGATAAACTTTGGTCGAGTTTCTTGCAATAACCAAGTTTAACATCCTGGTTAATAAAATAAAATAAGATAAAACAAAATAAAATAAAATAAAATAAACTAAAATAAAATTGAATAAAATAAAATAAAATAATTTATTATGCTAATACACAAATTGTTTACATTCGTCAAAAAAAAACATAATACGGCAGAAAACATGTTAACAAAGCATAGAACAAGGACATACGTAGAATAACACATAACTGTAGCAACAAGAGTCATGCTTAAACAAAATCTGTATCTCAAAAAGTATACGACAAAAACTCATCGGAAGAATAAACTGACTTATTGATTAAAAATTGGTTCATTTTAGCTTTAAACACTGACATTGAAAGACCTTTCACCGTATGAGGTGATTTATTAAAAAAATCTAACACCGATAAAAATTAACCTGTGCTCACTCCTAGTAATGCTCACTCTTAGTAAGCAGGTCTAATATCTAATTTACTTGGGAGTCTCATAGATATGATCACCGACATCATGATTTTCTACATTATTCCAACATATGTGAGAGTGAGAAAAATGTACATAGAAGGAAACGTTAAAATGTTCAAACGGTAAAATGCATGCCTGCAGTCATCACTGTACGACAATTCAGCAGTAATCCTGATAGCTCTTCGTTGAAGCCTAAACATGGTTTGCCATGAACTAGATCTGCCCCAAATAAGCAGTCCATACAACATATGAGAGTTGCATGGTAAGCTAATAATATTACATGGCTAGATACTGAATCGGATAAACTACACAGAAGAAATATACTTTTGGACAACTTTTTACACAAGTGCAGTCCATGCATAGTCCTAGTAAGGTGACTATCAATGGAGATTCCAAGTAATTTGATAAATCCGGGTTTATGTTATTACTTAGGTGATTGAAAGTAAATGTCATATGCTGCGCCTTATCAATGTTCATGGATAATACGTTCATGGCGAAGCACTCACTCGCCTTCTCCAGTACACACCGTGAACCAAGAAACAAGTCCTAGAGTCATCAGCATATAGAATAGTAGAACCGTTATTAATAGAGACTAAATTATTTATGTAAATAATAAACAATATTGGTCACAGAAGCTTGAGGTACTCCAATGTAAATATTTTTGACGTTAGATACATTACTATTTTACACAACCGACTGCCTCTTGTTTGTCAAATAGCTGTCAATTAATTTGATCATATCATCCGTGAAACCATAACAGCTAAGTTTTAAAAGTAATGCATCCCGTAACACACAATCAAACGCCTTTGAAAGATCACAGAGAATTGCATGAGCAAATTCCCTTCTCTCAAAAGTTTCATTAATCGCCTCAACAAATTTTACAATAGCATCTGTAGTTGACAAACCGGTCCTAAAACAGAATTGACAGGTGCTCAATAAACTATTGTTTGATAAATGTTGAATAAGTTGCTTTGTTATAATATTTTTGAAAACCTTAGCGAAAGTAGGTATTATAGAGATTGGTCTGAAGTTATTTAAATCGATGGTTTCACCTTTCTTAAATAGAGGAAATACTTCCGAGTATTTCAGATAATCAGGAAAGACATTTTGACGTATACATAAATTTATGCACTTGGTACCTAGATGATGTTTAAAAAAGAACTAATAATTTTTGAATTGAACCCGTAAATATCTCTACTAGCAGTCTTACTTAAACTATCAATAACATTTCGAACTTCAATAAATGATACCTCCTGCAAGTTAAACGGGTGTGTAATGATCGGTGAAAAAACAGGACACGGCATATGCAATAACTATTGTGAAATATTTTCCTTGATTAAATGGGGTATTTGCACAAAGAAATCAAGTTGTCAGCTGAGAGAGAACAATTGGATATACCTCTGTTCTGTTTTCTTGTATTTCGTATGATCTCCCAAGATGCTTAAAGAAGTTAAATGTTTTGCCTCACTGGTCTGACGAGTCCGCAGAACGGCGAAACGGAGATCTTCGCCACTAGTGTTTATCTAGTGACGTTTATCTTATTTGGATAAGCTAAAGATTGTTTTTAGCTATATATTGTGCTAATGGAATACTACTTATAACCTTAATATCAAATTTTAAAATTTAATAAAATATTTTACAATTATTTTGGGCAAGATTGATGAATTTTTTCATTTTAAAAATTTTTTTGACAAAAAATTTAAATTTTAAATTAAAAAATTCAAATTTTAAAAATATTTTAAAAATTTTCAAAATTAAAAAAATTCTTAAATAAATTGTGGGTGTAGATTTTGTTTCTGGTTTTTGTGTAAAATTTTCTCAATTTTTATAATTTATACGATGTTTTATAATTATTTTGGACAAAATTATAGAATTTTTACAATTTCAAAAATCTTGGCGACCAATTTAAAATTTTTAGATATTTTATACTGATTTTGGGCAAAATTGTTAAATTTTAAATATTACGAAAAAATGTTTTTGCCAAAATCTAAAAAATTCAAAATTAAAAAAAAAAAATTTTTTTGAATAAATTACGGGTATAGATTTTTATTTTCGGCTTTTTGATAAAAATTTTCTGTTTTTTAAAGTTATAAAATATTTTACAATTATTTTGGGCAAGATGTTGAATTTTTTACATTTTAAAACTTTTGTTTACAATAAATTTTTACTTTCTAAATATTTAAAGTACATACATAAAACTTTTTTACAACATAAGCCTTTAAAATGTAAATATTTTAAAACATAATTTTCAAACTTTAAAGTTTTAAATATTTAAATTATTAAAATATGAAATTGTTTACTATATCAAACTGGAAAAATTTTGTGCAAAAAATGTGGAAAAAATGTGCAATATAAAATTCTTATTAGATATGTTTTCCTGACAAGTTATCGATGCTATTTCTTTTGTCTCCGCCATTAGATATAAACGTAAATTTGAATTTTAATGGTAATAGAATAGTTTAATAATTACATGTCCACATACGTAATTTGAAGAGTTTTTGGCTGTATTTTGAACGATATGCAGATATATGAAAGCTTTCTTTCAATACGCTCACTTAGTTGGCATTTAACTATCTCTGAATTAAGTAATGGAATGAAAAAGGAGATAACCTATAAATTTAGAAGGACCGGTTCCAATCTATATTTTGGCTCCAAATCTACTATACTAAATAATAGTTCTTATTTGTGAACAAAATGTACATGTATCAAACAAACTATGATACATAAAAAAATCATATTAGCGTTCACAATTAAAAAAATATTTATTCGATATAGATGACATAACAGATGACATAACGATATTTTATCCGATAAAAGTTCGTTTGCGACCATATTACTGTGAATTAAATGCAATCGAATTGATGATATAGGAACAAATTAATGGATATGTAGCTAAACATAACGAAGCATTTAAAATTAAAGCGCTTTATAGTGCGTCTGAAACATTAGTAACAGTAACTGTTAAAAACTAGCAAAATGCTGTGAATTCTATGATTACAGAAAAACAGGAAATGTAGGATTTCGGTACTCTCGTCGAAGATATTGTAGTAGCAATAATTATTTTCCTGTGACTTAATCAAAAAAAAAAAAGAATTGTGGAATAATTATATATCACATGGTAATTTTATAATAAGTATAGCTTCATATGTCTACTTCGTTCTTTTTGTAAATAAACATAAACCAAACTTTTGAACCTCGCTACTTTGTAGGACATAATATGTCCTCTTAAAGTATAAAATGTAGATCAGTGCAGAAGTTTTATTGCTACAAGCTTACGTGGAACAGTTTTAATTTTGAAATTATCTTTTATAAAATCGAATTACTAAATCTAATGTGTAAAGTTGTAAACGCCCTGTATTCTATATATAAATCTATCTACTTTTACATTTCGATAAAAGAAATAAATTGACAGTATCCATAGAAGTAGCAAAAAAAAGTAGACGACGCAGCAAGAAAGATAACTTTCATGCTGTCATATCAATTGTCATGCTTTAAAAAGTCCGAAGTGTATTTTTCATTCTCTTTTTATTAGAAAGTATTTCTTGTAGTGGAATATGTTTACGTATCTAACGTATACAGCTACTTGTAGAAAGAAGTTCGTGTAAGAAGCTGATACGTCTTTTTAGTGCATTTTGGCAATACAAGTCATGACAATTTTAGATATTCTTTTTTGTTCTTTTATTAACTCCGTAGAAACATTTCCAACTCTTTCATGTTCTTTACTTTTTCTAAGTTTTCGCTTTTTGTAATGTTTTGTATTGAACAAGGAACTTATATAGAAGACATTTTAATGATCTTAATTCATATACTAAACAATTTTATTTCTTATGTAAGCCACGAAAAACAACATGCTATGGGCAACAACATGCTTATTAAAAGAACATAGATGCAAAGGAAGTAACATGGTCCTCACCTGTTGGAATCACAGAAAGGAAATTGATCATGTTCCGCCAAATTGACCACAATTTTGAAGATCCGCCACTGAAGGTAAAGATCCGCCACTGAAGGTAAAGATCAGGTGTTAGACAGATGGGTGGAGTATTTTAGTGAATGGTTGAACACAGAATCGGGACAGGCAGGAACGTAGGAGAGGAAAAGAAAAGAAAAGAGGTGGACCCGGAATTAGTCAAGAAACCTACATTGGAAAAAGTTGAAGTTGAATTTAAGACTCCTAAAAGTAATAAGGCATCTGGAGAGAACAACATCACAACAGAAATGATAAAACATGGAGGAGAAAAACTAACAAGCTGGGTGTAGAGAAATATGTGAATTTGAATGAGCAACAATATAAACGCTGCAAATATCTAGGGACAATGGTAACTGAAAACAACAATATAAGAGAAGAAATATATGCTAGGATAGCAGCTGGTATTAGGAGCTATATTGCCTTAGGCAAAGTATGCAAAGCTAGAAGTCTTAGTAAGCATCTGTAGGAATTTGAATCTGAAGCGTGCAGTAGTGAGACTTGCTGTGATGTATGGTTCAGAGACTCGGATAATGCCACAAGATGATGAGGAGTTGTTGGGGAAATGGGAAAGGAAGATACTTAGTAAAGTATATGGACCAGTGAACGAGACGGGATTATGGCAAATTAGAACTAATATTGAGATAAGAATGCTCTATAATAAACCAGATATAGTAGCGGAAAAGAGTAGTAGACTGCGATGGTTGGGACACAGTATGCTTAAAGGGCGGATTAAGAGGCCAAGACTCGACAAGGTGTCTGTAGCGCCAAGGAGTAGGTTAGTAAGCAAAAAAAAATATTTGCAGTGTTATTTATAATATACAAATTGAACTAGTATATACTAGAGCACTAATACCTACTATCTACTTTTACTGGTTGAACTAGTAAAACGAAACAACGAGCGGCGAAAATAATTAAATAATTATATTTTTAATGCAAACAATGTTTAAGTATATATTGTATTTGTATTGTAAATATTAAATATAATTATTGTAATAT
>WYDF02305853.1:0-15286 GCA_009867245.2 Adranes taylori | reverse complement strand
ACTTAATCTAAGAATGTCACCATATGTCGTTGACTACATTTGTTATAAACAAAATTATTCATTACGCCTTGAAAACACGTAATGTTTATATATTTGATACAAAATACATTATGAATATATTAATTATATAAAACTAATAACTTAACGTTAAATACCAATATTTTAGGGAATTTCGGGAATAATTCGACTCCAATATTTCATTTAGTTGTTGTTCATTTTAAATTCCGATTGTTTTGACCGTTCGCTGATCATTTTGTTGTTTTCCAAATATTTATATAATTTGCTCTATATACACTTTTCAATATACAGGAAATCTGGAGCTACAGTACAATCCGTATATCTATTCCTGAATATCATCAGTATTATTTTTGACATTTTTACACCAAGACATTTTGAAAATTTCCACTTCATCGAAAGTGGTGGTGGTGGTATAGCTCAAAAGAAATGGTTCACCTAGTGTGTTATATCTCGCCAACTGTCGCTGGCTGTTGCACCTCTGTCTGCTGCTTCAGCATGGTTGGCTTGGCTTGGTCGCTCTGCGGCGACTGTTGGACGGCTTGTCTTCGAGTTTGTAAAATTTGAACTAAATTAGTGTATCCAAAATCTCGCTATTTATAGACGTGAGGCGTCACTCAAGTTTTGCTCTGTTATAGGGGTCGTATGGAGTAAATCACACGATATTTATTACATGGCACGGCCAATTCACACAATCCTATGTAAACCTCGATATTATTCCTACCGTATGTGACGACGTAACACATAATTCCTCTCTTAGCGGCATTCCCACGGGTTACAATAGAACGCAGCAGTTCGCAGTAGTAGTGAGCAGCAATTACACGGTATTATAGCGTTCCAGTGAATGGTGTCAGCTAACTTATCAATACTTCCACACACACACGCATCTAGCGTGCATAATTCGCCATACATATTATAATACATAATAATAGTAAAGTAAGCGACAGTACATCTCTCTCTCTCTCTCTCTCTGATTGATGTAATATTTGATAGGCATTCTGCCAACCGCGAACTCCTTCGTAGGTTTTCAATATTTACAAAAAAAAATGTAATCAAGTTCATTATTAGTTCCCAAATCCTATTTATCTAGTCGATATAGTTAAATAATTATGAATAATTATGAAATCTAATGGATTTAATCTATGTATCGTAACATGCTTTGTAACAATTTGTTTTGCTATTGATGGAGTTGCACTATTGATCGTTATTAGTACCATTGATTTGTCGAGTAAAGTAATTCAATTGAGAAATCTATGATATGCTTTTGTTTTGTGATTCTATTTGAGTTTTTTCAGTTTTGATTTAATGGTCTGCTTGCTAATATTATAAATAATTTTGGATAATAATAGTCTCAAATTTTGTGATTATATTTTCCATTCGTTTGCTATTTAGGACTCTTTTTGTTTAAGAGTTTTTCTTAGGCAAGCATTTCTGAAATGTCTATGAAAAGCCATCCATCAAATGTTTGGTTATTACTGGTTTTATATAAGCTTTCTAGTTTTGATTTTAATTAATTTTGAAAAATTTAATACTTCCATGTGGTTCAAAAAAGTTTTTGTTAGTGGTTATTTTAATTTCTAAGGTCAATGCTTTGTTTATAATAATAGAAATTTTAGAATTAGGAAGTAAGTGGCTTCATGGACTCCACAAGTTTTACTAAAGGAAATACATTTGTTCATTTATATTTTGTGCAGGTTCATTTTTTTGGTGACGATGGTTCCTTATATGGTACACCAAAGGAAGAACCCGGCCCGACACCGTTGGGCGGTGGTACAACAACGATTAATTCGGGTCATGGTACTGGTGGTGGTACCGCGAATGCAGTTGGTGGCGGTCCGTATCCGCCACCGCCGCCTGGCGGAGACAGCGGCAAACAGGGCTTTCTCCGCAATCAGTTACAAGCCCTGTTCCAACCTACCGATAATAAGTTAGCGATGAAATTGTTTGGATCGAAGAAAGCGTTGATGAAGGAGAGGATAAGACAAAAAGCCGCAGGACATTGGGTCATACATCCTTGTTCCAGTTTTCGGTGAGTCTTTTTATTTTGTACTATAAAATAGATGAATATAGTCGTAATTGAATATTCAAATATTTAAATATTCGCGCCCCTTAACAAGGCATTCGCGCGTTAACATAACATTGACGCTTATAGTGCTCAATTGCGGTTTATTAAATGTCGCATTCACATTGGTGTCTTCACGTCCATCGCTTGGATGATTCAATCTTCTTATGATAAGGAGACAACAGTCGTCTGTCGTCTACAGAGTAGTTCGCAATATCTCACATCGTTCATCCGAAGAAAGTGTGCAAATTTGCGCACATTTTTGCATATACACATATATCGTTTTTCATCTCATCAAAATACAAGCCCTAACCTAAACAAAGGTGTAAGTTAAAAAATAAAATATAATAATCTCAAACAAATGCTAAAATTAAAAGTGATATAAACTATTTTGTCATATTAATTTTATTGGCTATACAATTAATACGAATTACCTGACATTGCAAATTTATGTAAATAAACCTTAAAACGTTGAAGACATTAAAATTTAGATCATAAGTTACTGAAAAATAGCATAAAAAAACAGAGATGAAATTTATACGTTTTTCGTTTTTTCTTATTGATTAATACATTAACGTTTGACCAACAAACTCCATCAATCATAATTATCCAAGTTGAAACTTGTGATGTCGTATCGTAAAATGAAAAAGAAATTTCATTATGAAATTCTTGCTACATTTTCATATGAATCGGTCCAATTTTATTTTGCATCAACTATATGTACGTGATATTTTTATTGGGGAGAAGAGTTTCGTGAGTCCAGTAAATGGTTTTTATATAATGTCTGCCTAAATGTATGTTTTATGTGTGTGTATGTAGCACGGGCGTAAGTAAGGGGAGGTTTTAGGAGTTAAAACCCCTCCACTTTCCATTACTTGTCAATATCTCAACAACATGTAGGTCGTTGACATTGTAGTATTTTATGACGTAACATTTTCTACCGAACTTATGATTAGTAATACTGTAACACTCCTTCCAAATTCCAATAAATTATTAACTGCTGACTGTTACGAAGTGTTTTAAAATATGCCGCCTGTTTGTTTCTTGTTATGCGCGCAGCTCTTATTTATGTGCTACGTGGAAGAGATATAGGTGATTTCCCGAGAATGAGCGACAGAAAACAACAAATCTTTGTGGATGACACAAAATAACATTCAGAGAAAAAAAAAATGACTCAGGTTTACTGGCTTTAATGACTAAGGTTTATTGGCACTATGACATGATAGTGATAGAAAATTCAAAGTCCTCGTACGCTTTCGGGCGAGGTTGGGTGATGATGAAATTATGAGTCAGAGATTTACGATTCGTAAACAGTAAGCACACACGACCAGTTGGTAGAATATGAACAATATCTAGATGGTTCGACCAAGAAGGCGTAATACATGATGATTTTTTGGAATTGACGGCACGTCAATGATGGAACCCAAGTCAATGATGTGACGGCTACATCGTTGGCTGATGCTTGTTTCCCTTCTTGTTTGAGAAAGGTGTTTTTATGCACATCAACATTAATCAAAGTACTTTAGTCTGTCAAAGTGGATTTATTGCAGAGTTGCAAACATGTGGAAACACTTACGTTGATTCTCCAGGTCATTAGGATTGATGTAAGATTTGATGGTGTATTCATTGATGCAAACAATTTGATTGCTCCAGGTGAAATTACAAACCCACGAGTGGCCGCTAGACAGGCAAGCAGAAGTAATATTCTAGCAGAAACTCCAAACATTTATTACAAGCGTCGCGTGTATTATCTTTTTATCATCAACGTGCTTAAAGCCAGATTTTCTAATCATTTGGCAAGAGTTGATTGCCTCCGTCTTCTTTTGTCCAAGTTTGTTCCTAACACCCCAGATTGCAAGAAGTCAATAACAAGCTTGCAGACCACTTATTTGCCGAATGAGTGGGTTACAAATTTGGTGTCCGTATATGAGATTTGACGTAAGAAATTAGGCTTTTGAAGGTAGTGCAGCACCAAAAGTTTTACGGAGTATTGATGTGTGAAATCAGGCATTCTTTTCTAAAATAAGACAGCTTTTGAAGATATACGAGACCCCTTAGAAAAGCCATACCTAAGCCCCTGGCTTGTAGAATAGGCATGAAATAATGCAAACCGGGTCCTCATGTCTGGCTTTGTTAAACATTTTGATCTCATTAGATCTACATTTTTACTACATATTCTTATATTGTTATCCTGCATTTTATGTACGTAATATGTTTGCCTTTACGAAATACATAGGATTTATGCAAATTTTCCATGTCGAGATTATGATTGATAAGTACGTTTTAAAAGTACCTGAAGTTAAAATGTCTCATTATATCCAAGTGCAGTATGTATTATTTGTTAAACCAAACCTATTATTTGTTAAAAAATTTGTGCAAAGACAGTTAGCAGAGTCGTCCCAAAGAACAGTTGCGGAAGTAGGCCAGAAGGCTACACAATAAGGGCAAGACATCAAATTGCTTTCAACAATGGGAACAGTACAAAGACTCATTGACTAAATACAACAAGGCAATCAGGTAATCTAAGCGAAGGACGTACCAAGGCTTCTCTGAAGGTATGAACAAAGTACCAACAGTGGATAGGCTGCAGAAGGTCCTAGTAAGAGAACATTCTAATTGCATGGGTCATCTGCAACTGTCAAATGCTAACTTTACGGAGGATGCAGTAGAAACGTTAGAAATGTTAATAAACACTCACTTTCTTCGCTGCCTCAAAGTTGATGACGGCGATCAGGGGGAGAGCGAGGATATTGCTATGGTAGCAGCCGTTCCCCCCAGAACACGTCAACTTGCGAATAAATTATTCATAAATTAGAGAATAGTATGGACACTGCCATTACACTGAGAGAATGATATGGCAGACGTTCAAGCCATTCAAATTCCCAGAAGGTGATGGAATCTTTTTTTTCTGCACTGATACCGAGGTGCATAAAAGACATATCACCTCATGTATGTGTACTTTATAAATTCAGCTTTAGATTTCGTTATATTTCGACAAGGTGGAGAGAAGTAAACATAATCTTTAAACCTAAAGGAGGAGGAAGATCGGAGGTTCTTCCTAAGGCGTATACACCAATCAGCTTAACTTCATTTGGAGAAGGTGCTGGATATGTAGGATTTCTAAGAGACGATATCCTAAACAAAGCACCACTCCAACCTTACCAATTTGCCTACATAAAGGCCAAGTTAACCGTCAAGTCAATACGGCCTTACATACTCTAGTGCGTAAAATAGAGAAATCTATGGAGGCAAAACAAATAGCACTATGTGCGTTTCTTGATATCGAGGGGGCTTTTGATAACACCTTGTATGAAACTATAGAGGCAGCAGCAAGCAATAAGGGTTATCCAGAATTGCGTGTATCAACACAATGCTGCAAAACCGGACAGCCATGCTTCAGCACGCATGGCTGAAGAGAGTATTAGGATTACAGCGACCAGGGGATGTCCTCAAAGGGGAGTTCTGGCACCGCTGGTCTGGTCCACTGTAGTTTATGATCTTAACATAGGCTCGCCATCAGTTGCAAGTGTATGCGGATGACGTAATGCTGATAGAACAAGGCCAATTTGACACGACGGTGACTACCAGAATGGAAAGTGACCTATACTCCGAACAAAGTGGTGTAGAGGAAATGGTCTAAGCATTAATCCCAATAAAGTGACTGTTGTACAATTCACGAGGAAGAAGAAACTATAGCTAGGGTCCTTGCTCCAGAGTGATATAGCGGTCACGATAAGTTAGGAGGTCAAGTACTTGGATTTCCTCTTGGACCACAAACTGACCTGGATCTCACATTTGCAGAAACTACAAAAAAGGCCTCTGGAGCCTTATATGCCTGCTAAAAGCTTTTCGGTAGAACATGGGATCTACAACAAATACTACTAATTTGGGCCTATACAGCAACTATAAGACCCATTGTAGTGATGGAGCTGTAGTATGGAAAGTAGAACAAAAGAAGGAACAGAGTATACTACAAAAACTGCAAAGAACTGCATATCTTCACATAACTGGGGCCATGTCTACCTCTACCGCTGCTGCATTAGAGGCACTCACAGGGTTGCTTCCCATGCACCTACTGGTGAAGAGGGAGGCTTTAAATCAGGCCTTAGCTATTGCTAGGACAACTAGAATGATATCTGGGAACCTCAGCCGGCGGCGGCAGCACTCATCGATTGCAGGTGAGATGACATGTCACTTAAGTTCAACTTTGAACAACCATTTGTAGTTACCATTTATAACAGGGATGTCTGGGAAAATGGACCTTCATATGACAAAGGTGCATTGAAATGGTATACAGATGGTTCTAAATTATATAATGGTGGAGCAGAGGCTGGAATATATGGCCCTAAGTGTAGTACAGTGATTTCAATGAGTACACACACCTCTATCCTACAGGCTGAAATAGTCACCATATATAGCTGTGCTCTAGAAATCATGAAAAAAAAGCATGAAAGGGACTAACATCAATATACACACTGCTAGCCAAGCAGCACAACATAAGCATTTAAGGTCATGGTGGGTACCAGCACATTTGGAGCTTGAGGGCAATGAAATAGCGGACAAGCTAGCCAAACAAGGGGCAAAGATTAATCTAATATGCCCTGGTCCCCTGCTTCCAAAGAACAGAGGAAGCGAATATTAAGAAATGGTAATATAAAGCCAGAATTAAATACTGGAACAATGTCCCACGTTAAGAACATTCAAAGGGCTTAATAATCCTGGCATTATGGTTGTATGATGGGGCATTGTCCTCTAAACTGTCATATGCATCAAACTGATAAGATTGAGCATGTGGCCTTTTGCAATGATAAGACAGAAACGGCAAAACTGTTGTTATGTGAATGTCAGGCAGCATCGAACTGCAGACAAAGACAGTTTGGGCGCATCACAATAAATGGCGCGAACATCAGGGAACAACACCCGAGAACAGTCATAAGGTTTATGAAAGAATTGAGACTGTTTTAAACGATAAGAAGGGATATGCTACAAAAGATCGTTTAGGTCGACGTGGCTGGGGTGATAATCCTGCTCCCTGCATAATAATAAGAAAAAAAGGCTTTGAAAATTTCAGTAAAACTTATATGTGGCACCACTGGTATAGATATTGGGTTTCTTTGGAACAGAACGCCAGTTTATTACACTTCATTAATATAATGAATAATTCTATTGATCATTTTTATTAGTTACTTCCATAACAATAAATATAACTACATCATTATTGTAACGTTTATTGCACCAACAAAATAGTGTCGATCTCATTTAAGCAATTAAATTATTTATAATCAAATTCAAATCATCAACTAAATATTCAAATCAGTTCTAGATTAATTAAATTTTTATGTAAATAATCAATAGATATTTATTAATTAAATTACCTATGCCATACATAGAGTACTACAAAAATTAATAACTTTGAAGGGGCGACACAATAAACATAATATCAAATCAAATAGCATGTGAATAGAATATTTTAATTTCAACAGACTTTTAAATTGGACAGAGAAATAAGATCTTGCCATTTTATTGTTTTTTTATCTTTCCAGTGCTATAGGAGCATTTTACATGATTTATATTTTAGAAAATTGTACACAATCGTTTGTTTGCCAAAAGCCTTTGGAGAAATAAGAAAAAAGGACTCGTCGAATCATTCTCTGTTCGAAAAATGTTGCACTAATGGACCAACCGCTATACCGTACTTGATCCTTAGTGATATCTCCTTATTTCCATATGTAAAGAAAAAACTACGTGGTAACCGATTTTCCATATCAGAAGAGATAGTTGATGAGTTGAAACCCTACATTTTGGAGTCACCAGATTCCATATGGAAAAAATACTACAAATCGATTCCAACTTATGCAAACATGTATCGACCACCACAGAAAATATGTTGAAAATCAATTAACACGTTTCCAACAGTAAGCACATGTTGTTCTTTGTTTTGCGCAATAGATAAAACACAAGCTGAATTTAATTTGTACGAAAGCATTTTGAAATAGTTTTACTCCATATGAAATAGTTTTACAAGAAAGGGAATACATAAATTCTGGGTAACAGGGCTGAAAAAATGGTAAAGTATGAAGGTAAAGAATGGTTAGAAGGGGAGAGCAAATTGGCGCATGACATATATAGAAAGGGGATGAAAGGAGGTGGGCTGGAGGAAGTGAGGAATACATGGATAAAGGGAAGGAGAAAATTGTACGAAAAAGTTGGATTACCGATGGATAGATGGAATGAGAGAACTATAGAGGGAACTGAAATGGTAAATGAGATAATGATAGATGTGGAGAAGTAGGAGAGGATGGAAATAATAAGATGTAGTAGATATAATAATAGGTATGAATGGATAAGTGTAGAAGAAGGAATACCTGAGTATTTAAGATCTGGAGGAAGTGAAGAACGAGGCAAAAATATGGATGAAGGATCAGGAGAGGCGGTGTAGAATCTGTGGTATGGGGAAAGAAACCTGAATGAGGAAATGGTGCGGGTTAGATTGGAGTGAAGGGGAAAGGATATTTGGGGAGAATATGAGAGTAAGTTTAAGGCAGGAGGGGAGGGGAACGGTTTTTATGAAGAAAATTATAAGGGAGGTATCGGGAAAAATGGGTAAATTTAAGAAAAGGTTTGATTTAATTCTATTTTGATTAATGTAATTAATTTTGTTATGTTTTTAGAATAGTATTTAATTTTTGTTTAATTTAGTTTTTTGTAAAACAAACAATCTTCTTTTGTATCTTTTACTCTGTATGTTTATTTTGATGCCGATAAAGGTTTATATATATAGTCAGGAGTGAGGTTGATAAGAATGAGGATTGTAGCGTATGGATGAAACAAAGAAAAAAGATGTATGAGAGGGCTGGATTGTTAATGTATACTTGGAATGATGTCTTTATGGACGGAAGAAATAGAGAAATTGAAATTGAACAGAGTATGCGGCATGTTGAACTGCAAGAGAGGCATGAAAGGATGAGAGTGATATAATAAGTAGTAGAGTAGATATAATAAGTATATGTATACCTTAGGGAAGAGGGAAGAATACCAGAATATCAGGGATCGTATAAAAGTATAAAAGAAAGGAAATGATAGCAAGGTTTAGATGTTGAAGTGAAGAAAGAGGAAACAGATATTGGATGGCGGAGAATGAAAGGAAATATTGAATATGTGGAAATGGGGTAGAAATTTGGGAACATTGAAAAAATGCATGCGAGGAATTAGTTTGGCCAGAAGACTAATGTATAAGTGCGGGAAATTGGAGGATTTGTATGAGTTAGAGAGTGAAAGTTGCAGCAAGAATCAAAAAAATAATGTCAGAAATTAATAAGAGGAAGATATCGAATGATATTGTTATAGGGTAAAAAAATTAATGAAAGACGGGAAAGGGTAAATTGGACGGAAGTTACGGAAACAGCGATATTGAGGAGAATACTTGAAGAAATAAGCCGAAGGGAAGTGTAGAGGGTGAAAGAATGAAAAGAAGAAACGAAAGAATGAAATTAATGAATGGTAATAAAAAGAGAAAGAAAAGGGGTAAATAGAAAGAGGAAATGTGTTTTTTATGGTTACATGGTTACTCTGTTTTTTTTTGTTTGTTTAATACCAATAAAGGTTTATTATTATTATTATTATTACTCAAAGGGGTAGGGAGCCCAAATTGGAGAAGCGATTTTAAAGAAAATGGAGTTCTGGTTCTATAGAAAAGTCGGAATGCTTGCCAAATTTGTAATCGACAAGTAGAATTGAAAAGACCAAAATGATCTGCCTCTAGGTTTTTATTGATTTAACCTCACGCTTGATTTGAAATTTTTAATGTTAAATACGCCGCTAAAAGTTTATTGAAAAACACTTTTATGTTTTTCTACTGATGTAATACCCCGCAAATGCATCTTATTCATAATCAGTTTGTTTCATTTCGGTAACACAATAAAAACAGTTGAATACAGAAAACCTTATTTTATTTACTAATTAAATCAAGCTGTTAAAGTACAATAAAATTTTGCTGTAAAAGTATAATATTAGTTAGCGACTCATAAAGGTTAAAATACGTTAAACTATCGAATAGGTTAGAATTACTGGTCTCTGTATGAAAACAATTCAATTGTTTTTAAAACAAACATGTAACTAATCTATAATTTTGCTTACGAGGTGTATGGTTTATACAGAAAATCTTCAATCATTTTGTCATTAAAAATATTGAGTCATCATAACAGTTACTTCTTTTTTTATTGTTTATTAAATGCAAAATTTATTATATGTTATAGAAAATAATGTTCTACTAGAACAGAAAAACGTGAAGTTGTTTCAGAGAATATTAAAATATCTCTGAAAATGGTACCTGCTGACAACCAAAGAAAACAACACATTGCCTGGTCATGTGTTTTGTGACGCTCAATTAGTTTCAAAATATTTTCCGTGTTGGTCGATACATGTTTGCATAAGTTGGAATCACTTTGTTGTATTTTTCCCATATGGAATCTGGTGACTTCGAAATATTGCATTTTAACTCATCAACTAGCTCCCTCACATAGAAAATCGTTGTCCACGCAGTTTGTTCTTTGCATATGGAAATAAGGAGAAATCATTAAGGATCAAGTGAGGTACAACGGATGACTAATATAGCATTTTCAGTGCTCGCGATTATTGTACTGAGAATGATTCGGGCTTTTGGCAAACACATGATTCTGTGCCATTTGGAATTAACTCTTCTACGATTTTATAAAACCACGATTTCAATATTTTTGGTTTTGCCGAAAATCAGGTGACGCATAGATCTAAGAATCATCACCGGTTGCAGTTTTGTAAACGGGTTTCAAAACACCCCGATCGTATTTCTGGAGCATTTCCTTACATCAACCGACACCTTCGTAAGAGGTCTTTTACAATAAAAATTTTAAGAAACTGTTGGCTCTGTATTAAGAAAATTTATGTATCAATTTACCATTGTTCTGAAAAAAAAACAATCATGAAAATTAAGCTTCATTCAGAATTTCTTTGCCCAAAGACAAATTTCTTAGGACGAGAAAAAAAGTAATTTATCATTCAATGGGCTACAAATATCTTATATTTCATTTAATTTATTTTATTCATAAAGCAAATGTATAATGTAAAAATTCGTGGACGTGATCGCCACCTTTCATATACTGGAAGCCTACGTTTTGTTACATCTTGCATAAAACAAAAGTTGAACCTTTTAGTTTAGTCACCTTTTACGTCAACTATTATATTCAATTACCACAATAGGGTAAACTAAACAACATTAGTCTAACCCATGAATCCCCCGCCCACCCATGAATACTCCGGTCCCTATATTCGCCGTCTGCTTTGTCGCAACCTACGGCCGCTCTTGATTCACATTTTCCCCGTATTTACCTACGGGGCGGACAGCTGAACTGTTTGGTTTGGCATATGCCCAACTATCTCTCTTTTTGGCTAATTTCGCCAGACTGTCTGGGTCTGAATTTGTCCGCTTAGGCGCGGTCTGCTTCCGGTTTTGACTTTATTTTTCCCCAATACCGCTTTTGGGTCACTCTTTCTTCGTAGCCACTTTGCGTAAAATTGAGATCCCTGAGTCTTACACTTGTTCTCCAAGTTTTATTTTTCAACTTTCATAGGAATCCAGATATTAAATGTAGTACAGTAGCCGGTCTGAAGTAAATCGATCGCAAACTTTAGAAAACAAAAAACACACTGTATATGTCTTAATATGTAATTTTAGAAAAAATGTTACAAATAAAATTGAACGAGATTTTGGTGGCCTATAGAATAAAGTTTATTCAAGTGTCCTATCTATTATAGTTCCTGAAATATATCAAAAAGTTTGTAAAACTTTAAATGTGACAACATTGCGCTTTATAGCACTTGCGGGGATGGCATTACTTTCATTCGACGCATAATACATTATACCATATGCGAGCGAAATTTCAGTCTTCTAATTTTAAAACTAAATTTCTCAATAAAATAATCATTTTGAGTCCCTCCAAAAATTATAATGTGTATCCGCCACTGATAACAACAATTGCGAAAGCAGCTTATATGTCTCATACAACGTAACTTAATTTTTCTTGTAACTTTGCATATATAAGCTATTTCGTATGGCTTATATGTAATAATATGATTGTTGAAAGTCGGTTGTCATGGGGACAAAATGCCAAATTTTAAGTTGCAAAATTTTAAGTTGCAATTTAAAGTTGTTTAGGCTTATATCTTTGAAATGATAAGAGCTAGACCCATTATATGTGATATCGTTGTAAACCAAATCAGAAGGGCTCCCAAAATATAGGAAAATATACAGGGTGTTACTTAAAAGTTTTTGAAAAAAAGTAGCCCGGGATGAAGAAATAAATGGGTAAACCGATACACATTTATATTATAATAGGATAATTTTTAATTATAGGCAAAATCAAAATAATTCAAGAAAAACATTCACGCCGCGACCAAACAATTATTATAATAATAAACCATTTGCTAATAGGACTTATAATTCTAACAATGCTAGAGCGACATGTTCTAAGCAAACAGATGATGTTTAGCAACCTCATCAATTCTCAAGGGTTAATAATTACTGGAAAAATATATATGTAAATAATACCAATGACTCTAAAAAGAAAACATATTCTATGAAATTATTGGTTGATACAGGTGCGTCCAGTAGTTTCATATTTACAAATATTTTAACTAGATATGATAACGTTGACAGATGAAAAAGAGTTAAGGTACATGGAATTTCAGGATATGTTCGTACGATAGGAGAAACCCAATTATCATTAAAATTAGGAAATACTGAAATGAAGCATAAATTTAATGTAATTAAATCTTTCAGTCAAGATGTGAACGGCATATTACTTGTTGATCTTTTTACTAAATATTCGGCTAAAATTGATGATAGTAAATTTCATTTAAAATTTTTTGGTAGTAAAGAATTAATAATTATTCCATTAGAATTGAAAGATAATTTGCTAACTTCTATAGCAGCAAGATGTGAAGTTGTAAAATATTGTAAGGTCAATATTTTACAACTTAGGGAATATAGGGAATGGAGTAGGGAATGTTTAGTCATCCCTAAAGAGATAGCTAAGGGAGTTTTCATAGCAGGCATTATTGCTAAACCTGTAAATAACAAAATTCCAGTTAGAATTCTTAATGTTAATGAAAACGAAGTTCGAATAAAAAATTTTATTCCTCAAACGGAAGATATTTCGGGGTATCGTGTATGTAATTTTAGTGAAATGTCAAAACCTGTAGATAGTAGATAAAGTTTTGAATAAGATAAATTTTCAAACTTTGAACAAAGAAGAAGCTAATTCGATTAAAAAACTACTTGCTAAATATGCAGATATATTTCATTTAGATAATGATAGGTTAACAGTATCTAAAGCTTTAACCCAAAATATTGTACTTAAAAAAGACGCAAGACCTGTTTACAATAAACCCTATAATGTTCCGTATGCTCAGAAAGAGGAACTTAATAACCAAGTAGAAAGGATGGTAGAAGATGGAATTATTGAGGAAGCAAGATCTAGTTGGAATTCACCATTATTACTAGTTCCCAAAAAATCTGAAAAAGGGGGTAGTAACAGGTGTATGGTTGTAATAGATTATAGGGGTATAAATAAACAGCTGAATGACCATCAGTTTCCTCTACCGGATAGTTGCTAGATACTAGATTCACAAACAGGAGCAATATATTTCTCCCAATTAGATTTATCGCTGGGTTACTATCAAGCTAAGTTAGATAAGACATCTAGAGTCTAGATGTATGGTCTAGATTCTAGACCATACACGTCTTTTTCAACTGATAGATGACAATTTCAACTAACTAGATTACCAACAGGATTAAAAATTTCACTTAATAAATTTTCAAGCGCCATGACCATTTGTATGTCTGGTTTGAATGATAGACGCTTTATATACATGGACGATTTAATTGTCTTTGGAAATGACCTAGTGATCTAGTGGTTTTTGAAAGATGAAGAAAGATTTATTTGAAATTAAATCCTGAAAAGTGTGATTTTCTGAAGAAAGAAATAGTGTATTTAGGCCACAATATTTCATCCAAAAGTATTTTATGATCTAGAAAAATGCAAAGCTTTAGAATTATATCTTATACCTAAATCAAGAGACGAAATAAAACGTTTCATAGCTTTCACAAATTATTATAGAAAATTCACCAAAAATTTTGCGTACATAGCAAAACCCTTAAATTATTTAACTAAAAAAGGCATAGATTTTAAGTGGACAGACGAGTGTCGGAATTCATTTGATTCTCTGAGGATGGCTTTAGTAAATCCTCCCATTTTACAATATACGGATTTCTCGGACAAAAACGAAATCATACTGAGAAAAGACGCCAGTGCATTCGTTTTAAATGGTACAATCTCCAATTTAGATGATAAACCAATAGCATATGCCAGTAGTGAAACTCTAAATAAGGCAGAAGAAAGGTATGCTACTATTGAAAAAGAATTATTAACTATTTGTTGGGCACTAAAAAAATTTAGGCCCGAAAGATCCTTCAAGTAGGCTCTTAAACTTTCGGTTACTATTCGAGGAGTATGATTCCACAATACATCATATAAGTGGGAAAAAAAATGTTGCTGCAGATGCTTTATGTACCTGGACTCCTTGATCACCCTGGACTTATCAAACAACCAGAAAAATCGACTGAACTAATGGCAGTATCAATAGATGAGTTTCAGAGGAAGAGTAAGAGAGAAAAGACGAATATTAAGGAGAATATATGCTGGGACCTGCAGGAAAATAAATTATATATGTGTGTGAATATTTGGCCAATGATTGAAAAGAATTTGAGAAATTCAAGAAGTAAAAAGTTAGGAACAGAAGACGAGGAAATTCGATCAACGCTAGCATCATTTAGAAACCTAGATCTATGTATAGTTACTTTAAATAGTCGGACTATTTCTAAATATAAGTATTTATTCGAGAGTAAACTGTATTCACATTTTATTAAAAGTTATTTAGCTTAAACATCCAGAGAAGTTAATGATTTCACATGGTTTAATAAACTGTCATAATAAAGGAAACCATTTGTCATGTTCAGGTACCTTGAAATATAGAATTAGGTTACGTATTAAATGACAAGACATAACTTCATACATAACCTTGCGAGCGGAGAATTTCCGGTGTTAAGGATATTGTCTACGGAATTCCTGGATTTATTCCTATATCTCTTATAAGCCACGTTCATATATATATATA
>WYDF02305842.1:0-15286 GCA_009867245.2 Adranes taylori | reverse complement strand
CGGAACGCATTATCGACATTTTTTAGTATAGAAAATAAGAAATAATATTTTATAACATTGCAATTAAATTAAACTTTACATTAATAGGATTACTTATTTGTTCAAGAGAAGATATTGTAACGCTAGGATTTATCATCGTATAAATTAAATCGTTCTGTATATAGTTTTGTAAAACAAAGAAAGATGAGTCATCAGCTTCAGTAAAGATAGCTGCCTTCACAAAAATGGTTATTAGTTTAAGTAATAATTGCTTTCTTGCCGGCGGAAAGATACAAAACTGTGACGTCAATTGCAGTATGCAAATTATAGCCCACTGCTTGGGAGACGTTCGGATTGGGCAATTAATAGTACCACTATCAGTGAGAATTAAACTAATTAAAAAATGATCAATTAAGAATAATGGCGCGACGAGCGTAAGGTTATGTAAGTATGTAGAAACGATAGTAGTCATTGGCTACAAATAAATTACGGCCGATAGTAAAGTCATTACGGCTATAAGCAATTAGTAGAGTAGGGCTCATAGGTAATCAGTGCAAAATGCATTAGAACATAGCGGACTATTTAAAGTAGGGAGAGTAGAGTGGAAGAAAAAATGACGAGATAGCGTAGAAGGGGGAAGCTAACAAATACTTACACAGAGAGCCCTTTAGAGTCAGTTCATAGTTATAGTAGTAAGACAGTAAATTACTAGTAAGAAAGTAAGACAGTTGTAGACAGTACGAATTATCGAGCCCGCTTTCATAGTTGAAGTTAAACATTAATCGCAGCCGGTCGAAGGTAGAAAGAGAGTTAGTAATAATAATAGTAGTAGTAGTAGTAGTAATTATTTAATAATGTATTTTTGTATCAATTAAAGCAGATATAACAAGTGTTAAGTATGTGGCCAATTAGTCATGAAAACATCAAGTGTAAGAATACTTAAACTTAAACTACTCTTTTATTTGTTCACGTCTAACCCCGTATAACGTAGTGTTTAAGAATTTATGAACATTGTGATTTTTGGTACCGGAGCTAATACATCAGCTGCACTCCTTTTATCGGACCACTGTACGATAAATACGAACCACTCTTCTTCCTTCCGTGGTTTCGCTTAATTATGTCACCGTTTAAATCGATTCCATAATTCAGTGAAGGAGCCAGGTTTGGACGAATCTTACTCCTTCCACATTTTTGTTCACAGTGTAATCAAAGGTGGTCTTGTGCCAAGTTATTCCAAAATTACACATGATTTTATATAACTAAAATTTGTACTTAAAACGTTGAAAACGCAATATTTTAGAGAAAACTTTCCATGTGTGACGACAAAAATATTAGACGTATTCAATTCTTCGGATTCTACTGTAGAAATGTTAAATATTTTAAATAATAAAAGGGATTGATAAGAATATATAGTAATCCTAAGTAATATAGTAATCCACTATTTTACGTTCACAAATTATACTACTTAAATAAATTAATTTCAGATATAAAGATTCATTCCATCTGAAAAATAGACACGCATAATGAGCCAGAGCGCAGGTGATGAAGGATAAGCTAGCCGCGACGCAAGAAAAAATAGTCTTCTAACATGAATCTGAACGAGCACTAACGTAAATCCGCGAAAGTTGAGAATAGGTGTTTTTCGTTCATGAAGTTAGGAAGAAATAATGAAAATAATTAATTAGATGCGAGGCTTCGGCTTCTAATAAGCAGAAGTGAGATACAATCAAATTCTACCGAAGTTGGCACGACATATGCCGGAATCAGCCGGCCTGAACATATATTAGTGTAAACTCTGTGGAGAAGGTTCGTACGATTTTTAGCAGTCTTGAACTGTTCATTTCTAATAGTTTAAATAAGTTACGCCTAGTTCCCTTTATTATTGTTTGTTGGTTATTGCGAGAATTATGGCAGACGTTCAGATATAAGTAGGTAATTAATTATATTATAAATCTTGATTACGGACTTTATTAAGATTTATTATATTTATTATAAGTTTATTTTTAATAATTTTTGAAACACCTTAAGTTCCTTTGATTACGTTTTGAGAAAATAATTAATTTTCATTCTACGAATAATCAATTATCGTTTATGTAGATGTTGCTTACTAGTTTTTATATTTACTTACAAGTTGAGATTAAAGTTTATCGTTGGAACATAAACTTTTATTCAAATCTAATAAACCAGAACCGTACATATTGTCAAACAACGAATCCTTTATTAATTCCTCGCTAGTTATTATTATTATTCAATTAAATGTTGCTTGGTCGTTGTTTTATTTATTTTCGAATCAGAGGAAACCAGACTCCATCATTCCTAAGGTGGACATACCTTGCAGATGTAAGCATGCCTTCTGTAGCTAAATAATTCATGGTAACGCCAACCCTTACCAATGGTCAAAAGTCTCTATAGTTCAGGCAGCAAAATGAAACTGTCCTTTAACTTAAATAATGCATCAGCCATAGTTATATGCCATCAAATAAAAATAAAATTAAAGTAAAATATTCGTTTATAGAAATAACTAAAATAAAATGATCAACGCCTTACAATTAATAAAAAATCAATACGAATGTAGGTGTTGGGCAGGATATATTCTCAAAACGTCTGTTTATTGTTGAGGATAATGAGGATATCGTAGAACCATTGGTTAAGGTCGACGGTGCGAATTACTTTGTTGTGTGATTGCTCTCTTTGAGGTGACTTCATTGCTATTCACGTTGGATTTGGGCTATCGTCGCCCGAAATTCTTTTGACGGCGGTCCCCTCTTGGTAGCATTGTAGTAGCGGCTAGAGGGTGCGTTTACGCCTATGTTTTCTAAAATACTCAGAAAACGTAGAACCAAAGCCAATAAAGGATGGCTGTTCGGACCGTTGAAGTTATGAAAACGAAAATCGTAAAATCTGATTGAAAATTCTGCGAAAACGAAAACTCTTCAAGCTTTGCCATGTCATAAATTGAGTACGTAACAATACTATGCCCGTTTAACTGTGTATGACTTACGCATGTATATTTGTATGTACATGTGTGGATCGATTGACTTGACCCGCCGCTTGCTATTATAATATACTGGCTGGCGCCTTAGCTATGTACTCCGGATAAATGCTGATTGTCGCTACGGTTAAGTTAACTATTGATTTCTATTGTAAGCGTGAGAAAGCCGCTAAGAGAATATTTGAATAGAATTGTGTATTATGTAGACTCAGATGGAAGGAATAAGATCGAGATTTGCATAGTATTGTGTGGATGGACCATGCCACGGCAATAAAATGTTGTATGAATGACCGCACCGCAGAGTACCGCAGAGTTAAACTTGTACAAGGCTCAGGTCTATAAACACAAGATTATTAACCATATAAAATCAGTCTTTGCGAACTAGAAGGCAGGACGTCCAACAGCAGCAGCCAGCAGCAGAGCGACCAGTCAAAGCACCCAAGCTAATCCAGCCAGCCATGCGGAAAGACACAGGGCAGAGCGACAGCCAGGCACAGTCACCGGGATAATAATATATCTGGTGAGTGGTTTTATAGACCGTATATTGATTGATTGAGTTGCATGCATGTTGAATAGCTCTTTTTATCTTCCTATCCTTTTCCATCAACCTATCTTACTAGAGTGTACACTACTAGCAAAACTAGTGGTATCCACTTGGCATACAGTAACGTCAGTGCTTATTGCGATGCTATGTGCCGATATATTTACCTTTTTCTCTCTTGCCTAGCCAGAGTGTATACAACTAGCAAAACTAGTGGCAGTCACTTGGGATACAGTTACGCCAGTTCTAAATGCGGCGTTACGTGGCCATAGTAATTTCCTATAATACCTTCCTTCCTGGTGATTCATATTGTGTGCTTAAACTTACCTCCCGTTTTTTCCCGTGTAATATTAATTACTGATACGCACTTCTCGGACCTTCACTATTTTATTTCATGATAATATCACCACACTGCTTTACATGCACCGCCGTTGTTTCTAACTTCACCGCTATTAATTATTATTACGTTATTGAACCGTTTAATATAAAACCGCTTAATTACCGCTTTGTTTGTTTAACCGCTATCATTGCGTCATTATTTTAATTTGATTTTCTTTTATTAACATTCATTTACTTGATTTATCATTGATGTTTAATTGAATGCATATTTTCTTTTTTTGTATTGTCTAAAATACACGGTTTTGCTAAATCTTTAATTCTGTTTCACTCCTTAGCACTAAGTTTATTTTATAGTTGCACGCAAGATCTTGAACACCTGGGAAATTCAGTAGACTAGAGACTACCTAAGCCCTCAGTAAGCGACTGAGTACCGGAGGAACGACAACATCAGTTCCAGCCTACGGTCTCATATTAAACTGACCTGGCGCCTGAGGAATATTTCCGAAGACCGTTTTATTCTGTAATGTATACGATATTTAGTTGCGCCTGTGACTAAATATCGTATAATTACTGAGTTCTGTTAGCATATCAGCATAGTATTAATTAGTAGTACGTCACATCTAATTACTAACTGAAACTACGTAATTTTTGATGTTCAAATTATAATTTACTATTAAATCCAATAAAAATTAATGTATAATAATCTAGAGTTTTCAAAATAATTTATAAAAAATCATCTGTGGTTTCAGCAATAAAAAGAAATACAAAAAAATTTATATTTTTTCTTTGTATCAAAAACAGTAATTTGTCCTGCTGGTGTAAACATTCGTTCAATATTTTTCAGCTCCATCATACATTTTAAATCTTGAACAAATCTTCGACTTTTATCATTTTGTATTTTACTAATATGTTGAAGCATTACGTATATCATTACAGGAGTGTAAAAAAACCAGATACCGTAAAATAGGAATATTACGATTCTACAATCAATATAAAGTATAATGAGACTGATTAAATTCAAAATAGGTTGGTCAATCATTCCGATTTATGACAGAAGAAAGTTTTTGTCAAAATTTATTATTACATGTAATTTTACTTAATGCTTTAAAATTCAGCAACTTGAGGGCTTTAATACCCGACGTTGGGCACCAGAAAGATGTAATAGGTGATGTTTTTACGTCTGATGGACTCTAAGAATTTTCTATAGCATATAATGTTCTTGCATGAAACTCAATTTATTTATTTTATCTAATCGGCCTAATTTATCAAATTCAGCCCATTATAATATTAAACTATACGTAGGTGAATGAGTATTGCAATTGAAACATTTATTTTGCGGCGAAAAGCAGTTTTTTTTTCTTCTTTATGCCTACCTTAAACGGATTTTTTTCCGTATATATAATACATTAGATGACTCTACTTGCGCTCGTTAAATTAACATATTGCTCGAAGTTAATTTTAATGCAAAAAATGTAGCCAGGACGACCCATTGCAGTTAATAAAAAAGCAAGGATAAAATAATAGCGAGCTAGATATGAAGCAATCGGATGCATTGATGATGGTACTGATTAGCGTGGCTCGGGTTCGCTCTTAATGATAATGAAGGTATCGCCCAGCTCGTGCATGAAATCGGACACGTGGAATGAAAATGATGAAAGAATCGAAAGAGTCTGCACATGGTTGTATAATGCTTAGCTTTTGAAAGGGAGATATTTGATGATGATTTTGATAGTTAATTTAAAATGACTAAGTGATCCTTATCTATTATGCCACTTTGAGCAAACCGTATTTAAGACTGCGAATATGCTCGCCGTGAAAAAGGCAGTTCTGGTGGTGTATTGTAAACTATTGCCACAAAATGTGCGAATTAGCTGTATCTCTTCATGATGTTAGACCGCGTGGTCCTTTTCTATCGAATTCTTGGCGGACATATACTCCTTAAGTATTGAAAGTAGTAGTGGATTTTACATAAACAAGAGCTCAATATAACAAAGGTTTTTAAAGTCAATAAGAAGATTCGTTATGGAAATGAAAATTGTGGGTTGAAAACAGGAAGGCATTAAAAAGGGCGGCGGTAATGAGATAAAGAAATCTCTCTTCAAAATTCGCAACTAGAATATACAAACATATGTCATTTTATTTTGTTCAGCGTATATATGTGAATACGTGTTTAAAAAGCTTGATGAATTATTAAGCAAGATGTCTATACATATCAAACTAAATAGACTCAGATGCAGGGAAGTCCATAAACTCTTTTGATGAATTTAGACATTAATGTCTGGTTTTGCTTTAATATATTGCCGCGCCGCGGAGATATAAGGGTTCAAGTAAATATTCAATTACGAAGTAAATTAGAGAAAGTAGATGACAACCTTCTACATGCAGATAGGATTAGAAGATTTTAATTAAAGAAACATGTAGCGCATTTAGCTGGCAACCGTAATTATTATTGGAGTTTCTAAATTGCATGTAGTATAGAGAAGACAACAATTCGTTCGCACGTGAAAGGAAATAGTTGCATTCTTTCGTTGGTCATTTTTCCAATGTCAAGTTTTAGCTGGGGCTTTTTCAAGGATAGATTCCTGAACCTAATCACGTGGCTTATTAGTAATTAATTGAAAGTTGAAGTCATGTAAAGCAGTGCGCTTTAAAGTTTAGCCTTTCCATAAAACATAATTATTAAATTCAGTGAGATGAAGTAAGTTTGTGAGATATGGGAATGTGAAATCTTTTTATTATTTTATTTAATTAACTGTGTTTGGCTTGATCACAAAATGTCTAAATTCCATAGTATAAATTAAGCTTTTACATTCTGACCCGTCACCCGTCACGGTAAAATAATGTGTTATCTCTTTACACACGTTCTATGTCAAGTAGCTAGAGATAAGATGGCTCTTGGCCTATAAATAAGGCGCGCTTACGCCTTAGTGAGAGTCTCGAGTCATACTTCGAGAAGAAGCCGTCCTAGAGAGCTCCGAACCACCAGTGACCAGCTAGTCTACCGGTAAGCATTTGGTAAGCAACATTATATAATTTTCATTGTATTAGTTATATTGCATGTGTTGCTTAGCTATTGCATGTTTTAATTAGCTTACTCCGTAGAATAACCTGGATGCATGTGAAGCATGTTTGAAAGTTTGTTTGAACGTTTCCGCTACCGCTTTCCTGTGTACTAGAGTATATATCACTAGTCCATCAGCTACGTCAGTTCAATCAGGCGACGTTGCATATATAGTGTACTAGTGGTAGTCACCTGGCGTTCAGTGGAGTTAGTTCTCTCGGGCAATGCTACGCATCCATAATACTTACCTTGTCTCACCGTTTAAATTACCAGCCCATATTGTTAGTATAACTGGTCGTATCCACTGACATACAGTAGCGTTAGTTCTTCCAGGCAACGCTACGCCGTCTTTAGTGTAAACTACTAGTGAAGCTGGTGACATTCGGTTGGCGTGCAGTGGCGTTAGTTCTCTGAGGCAACGCTACGCAGCTGTAGTACCTACCATATTTCGCCGTCCGCACTAAGAATGTATGTTCACTGACATTAACATTACTTCTGACATTAGTTCTTCGAGGCAACGCTACGCCATCTTTAGTGTATACTGCTAGCAAAATTGGTAACACCAGTTTGACGCACAGTCACGTCAGTTCAAATAGGCGACGTTGCATATATAGTGTACTAGTGGTAGTCACCTGGCGTTCAGTAGCGTTAGTTCTCTGAGGCAATGCTACGCATCTATAGTACTTACCTTGTCTCACCGTTTAAACTACGAGCGCATATTGTTAGTATAACTGGTCGTATCAACTGACATACAATAGCGTTAGTTCTTCCATGCAACGCTACGCCATCTTTGGTGTATACTACAGTGAAGCTGGTGACATTCAGTTGGCGTAAGTAGCGTTAGGTAAGGTAATGCTACTCAGGTAGTTCTCTCAGGTAATGCTACGCAGCTGTAGTAGCTAGCAGTATACAATAAAGGTATTGTATACTGCTAGCAAAATTGGTAACACCAGTTTGGCGCACATTCACGTCTGTTCAAATAGGCGACGAAGCCATAGTATTATCTTTCATACCTTCCGTTTTGCCATTGATATTGAGGAATTGAAGCTACCTCCATTTTTTCACCGCTTTCCATATTGATACTTCAGCAGGACATTTAATGCTTGCTTTAACTGCATCGTACCGTTAATATTTCGCAAAGCGCCGTTTTTTATTAATATTATTTTAATTGCATGACAGTTTTGCTAAGCGCCGGTTTTTTGTTGTTGCTTGAATATGGCATATTTATTTAATATTCATTTATTCAATTTATAATTAATATTTGATTGAGTATATATAATTGTTTATTTTGTGTGTGGAAACACGATTTTGTTATAACTTTAAATGCTGTTTCACTCATTAGTATTAAGTTAAGTATCAGATACCCTATAGTAAGAACGATAACCTCTGGGCAACTCAGAAGACTCGAAGCTACCTAAGCGTTCAGTAGTAACTGAGGACCGACGAACAACAACATCAGTTCGAAATGCGATCTCACTCTAAACTGACCTGGCGCCCGAAGCAACTTCCTGAAGACCGAGATAGTATATTATTTAGTTGTGGCATTAATGTGACAGACGCTAAGTCTTCACATTAGCAGCGGTGCGAGTGGGAATTCCGTTTAGAACATGTATCTATAAGAGATAAATAGTAGACGGTATGTGGCATATTTTGACGTCCAAACAGAGAGGCGTCGACGGTGTCATACTGTTTTATAATCGAAACGCAAAATTAATTATTGACTATCCCATATGCTAGTTAATTAAATCTTAAGTAAACTTTTTTGCATAGAGAATTAGGTACAGAGCAAATGCCATCGACCGAGATCACCTACTGGTATGACAAAGACAAACTCATTAATCAGGGCTAGAAGCAATTAGTAATGAATGCATACAGGTGACACGTGTTAGTAGGGACACGTGTTAGTAGGGACACCAAAATAAATAAATGAATATAAGGGAGACTAAGATTTTGTCTTTAATCTTCTTGTGGGGTTTTATATTTTGGTTTGGATAATATACTGCTGATTTTTTGTTGTGCATTGAACACTATTTTGATGCCGTTCTTCTTTAGGATCGATGATATTTTGTCGGTAGTTCCTTTTATGTACGGAAGAATTGCAATGGTTCAGAAGGTGCTGTTTCCGGACATTGTATTTTTTTTTTATTTCGATGTAAATTGTTGTTTATTTGGGTATTAGTATAGCCGTTCTGGAGGAGTGGGCGGCGCTATATTGCCACTTCAGAGTCTATTCCTTCATTGTCGGTAAATAACCTTGACCGATGAATGTCCTGGATGGTGGAGTACACTAGCGCATAGGTAGCGATTTGTATGCGTTTTCTTTCTACAAACTAAATTTGGTTTTTGGGTGTTCAGCGTTAAGTGCGTCGAGGAATTGAAATTGAATGGGTGTTTGATATGTTTGTACAGAACAAATTCGGGATAAAAAGAATTATATAGAATATTTTACGGACGTGTAATATATCTAATATAAATTTCGTTTTAAATATATTACCGAATAACTCGGATATTACAATAAAGCTATCACAACACCCGAAAAGACTAAAAGTCTTAGACAACAAAAATTAAAAACCCGTCCCATAACTATGCTGATGGTCATAAAGGATTGAAAACTGTAAACCAAAAACATATAACAAAATTGGAATAAAAATTTTATTCTGATAGAGTATGAATTATTTCTAAGTGCTTTCTTTTCAGGCCAAAGAAAGGTTCTTAGGTTACTACATATATAAACATCGTTATGCTATATTTTGTAAACTTGATAACGAAATCACATATTTGTATTGTACATACATATTAAACAAACTTGCAAGCATGATTTCAGTTTTCGTTTATGTAGAATTATATGTAATTTTATTGTTTCCGTGTTTTTGAAGTGCTTAAATTATAGTTGAGTTTTAACTCAATTAATCTATCTGCCGCAATCATAAGCGTTGTACTGAAATGAGTAAACTACTGGAGAATTTTAATTAATCTGTACGAATAAAATACTTGAGGCTTTGAAAAAAAAAATTAAAACAAAATATTTTATAATGAAGTAAATAAATTCTTACTCGTAGAAATAAAATAGTACCACTTTTGGTAAGTTTGGGAGTAGGAACAGAAGTAAAATACAGGTTGCCATAATAAACACAACATCAAGCAATACAAGAATGATAAATGGTACCATACACCAGAATAGCTTTAGATGTACCCCAATAACATATGCTATTCCACCTAATACATTTAATACTATAAGAAGAAATGTAAATATCTACAAATACAATAAAAATATTATAATAAAAAAGTTTTATTTCTTCATGTTATTGGAAAAGAAAAAATTATTAAATTTGCACTTTAGACAACTTTTAATTTATATTCTTTAAAAAAAATTAATAAAACTTGGGTATAAAGTCACTGTTTATGTAGTCGCAGTGGACTTGATAATTTGCTGGTGGTGGTTCTGATTCGTTAGGATATTTCGCGAATTGTGAATAGGTAACTTGTCTAACGCCTAAATATTATAATTAGTTCATGTAGAAATTAAATACTGTGATGAATTTTAATAACGCGAGTTTACTATTAATTTTAACTAACTTAGTTATTTTGTCCAAGCCCCGACTTATAGAATAACATGGTTATTTAATTACAT
Source organism: Adranes taylori (assembly GCA_009867245.2). Classification (NCBI taxonomy): domain Eukaryota; kingdom Metazoa; phylum Arthropoda; class Insecta; order Coleoptera; family Staphylinidae; genus Adranes; species Adranes taylori. Next base: position 4,743 of record WYDF02305842.1, on the reverse strand, counting down.
ATTGATAAAACAAAATGACTAATTCAATGTCTACGAGCCCTCAAAGCGAGCACTTAAAACTCTTTAGGTAGGGGGCACAATTTAGTCATTGCCTTTAACGGTTCTTAGCAAAACAACACGCACCACATTATCAGCAGGGTGTAGGTATTCCACGCGAGCAATCGGTCAGCACAACGGGTTGGCCACTTCATCTTTCATAAACACGAGATCCCCAATACTGGGGACTGGTCCCCTTAAGGACCGTCATTTCTGACAATCCTACAGTTCGCAGATGCAATCTCTGTGCCAGCGTTTTCAAAATGCTGGCGCATCAGCTGCAGACGTTAATGGATGCCCAATCTCTTCACTGGTAACATATGCACAGGAATTTCTGCGATAGAGGTAGCAAATCCAGCAATAATAAAGTGGGCAAGAGTTACACCTTCCAAGCCATTCCGGTTAGAAGACATAGGAGTACTTATAATCGTCTTTAAGTGATACTTAACTCTTTTGATTCCCGATTCCCATAATTCACCCATGTGAGGGACATAAGAGCACGGAGTTCAAAGTGTGCGCCTCCAAAGTTCTTTGCGCTGACAGTGACAATAAACGCAGCTTTGCCACGTCGAGCAACAAAGCGACGCAACGCAGCGAGAAACAAATCTTTAGACAATACCGACACACACTCCAAATGTATTGCCGCGGTTGTGAAACATTTGAAATGACGAATGTAGCGTATGTGCAATTGGCCTACTCTGTCTCTTACTAAAATAGGCCCAGCAAAGTCTATTCCCGTTGTAGCGAACGTAACGGAAGGTTGGATCCTTTCCTCTGGTAAATTTCTCCTGTTAACCTCAGTTGTTAAAACGTGAACTCGAGAAGCCTTCATTTCGGGAAATTTTATCTCAGACAAACGTTGTTCATTAGGCCATTCCGATTTGGGCCTTAGTATAAATGAGGGCCAATTCCACCAAAGCGCGTTTCTAATCAAATACCCGGGGCTAATCGCGCACGACAGGGTACCAACGGGGTTACCATGCGACAAAATGTACCGTTATGTAAAATTCTTGCTGACTCTCTGGATTTCTTCGAACGATCTGCTACGTATGTTTGAAGAGAGCTAGGTGAAGTACGTAACCATCCTAGTACTATATTAGAGACAGTCTATAACGTGACTCGTTCTATGGGTTATGTGGTACACTTAAGAACCTAGTCTACCAATTTGGGCGCTAAATATGCCCCACCAAGTTTAAGGCGAGGTATGGTTTGAATTTTGAAGTGAGGAGACCTTGACTTTCGTGTAGAGCAAATGAGATCGACTAGTTCCATCAAACTTCGTATTTCACAAGTATAACGAAGAGCCATAACTATCCATACCCTATTTAGATCTAGTGAATGTGTAGGAATTTCTATAGAATTGAGTTGACTCAACTCTTCTCGAAAAGTACTTCATGCCATTTGTAGAGGGAATTGGTTGAACCCAATCAGCGTTTTCTTCCCAAAGTCTTTGAATCATAATTATAGCTAACACAATACAGGAGCCTAGGAGGCCAAGTGGATCAAATATTGAGAAGATTGAAGACAAGAGAGCAACTATCTGATGATAATTGCTTCCAAAGCTATATGCATATAATTGGCAAGAATTCTGATAGGATATCTAGAATGGAACGCCAAACGTTCATGCAGTCATTGCTGATCACGTAGCTGTGAACAATTTGGTACACCAATCAAACACCATAGTCAAATGGGATGCAGGGTGCAGAAAAACTATTTTCAATACAGAACAAATTGGTGGAAGAAAGATCTATTTGTGACCATTTGAGGAACGTTTTCCAAATTAATAACATACGAGAACTTATCAGTTAGATTATTCCACAATAATCCGAGCGTTTTTGCGTTCTCAATTGAAGCAATGCGCTGAGCAACTGTTGATTGATCTGCACTATCAGCGAGATGCTCTACAATGCTAGAACGAATTGATCGCTACATTTGCAAAGGGAAACATCCTTGTTTCAAGATATTGGCAAGTGGGCGACTCAAACTTATGAGATCTTCATATGTATCTGCTCCTGTTCGTGCAGATCGTGCATATAAAAATCCGAACTCATAGCTTTTCATTCATGTACATTATCGAGAGCAAGTTGCTTCAGACAACGAGTTGAAAGAACAGCAAGGGTTGTAATATTACTCTATAGTGTAAAGAAATTAACACTTGGATAATAAACTGGATGATATCATCTTGTATGGTCATCAGAACAATAAAAGTGTTCAACATTTAGTGGTTAATACAGCAACAGAAAGCAGATTAAATATTAGTTACCAGATTTAGAACGTATATAATTAAACATTTGTAGGTACTGGCTAAATAATGAGCTTCTCAAACAAATAAAACTAAATGGTAAGTTTATTAATATGGGACTATGTATATAAGTGGATTGCTTTCACATCAAAGCAACTCGTAATGGGCATTATTCAGCAATAGGACTATGTATGATTTGCACGTATCACACGAATAATCAAATCTAATGAATTTGCTGAGTCTTATATGGAGTAATGAATCTTATATAACCTGAACTCCAGTTTAGTTTAAATAACATCTATAACTCCAACCAAAGAATCACACACAACGCTGATTCGATTGTTAACAACGTACCAAGGAAATAATGTTCTTAATTGCAATAATTTCATTGTTTTTAATAGCAATAATTTCCTTTAAAGTATTCGTACCACCAGGATCTTGAGCTGCATAAAGGTTTGATAATGGATCACCCAATTCATCACCATCATTCCAATAAATAAGGTTCATGTCGAAACATTTAACTCATTAGCAATAGGACAACTCGGTTTTTACAGGACTAAATTCTGAGTATTTAAGAACTCACAAACTTAACGGAACTCTTATAAACAAAATGTAACATCTTTTAAAAGTATAAATAATTTGAGTAGGTATAACTAAAGTAATAAATTTAATATTTATGTAAAATGTAAATGAAACTATATTATTACTTTATAAGATGTAAGTGGTAAATGACACGTGTTCTTACAAAACTTCATTGGAACTAATCCACCAGAGCATATTGTAATGCATGTTACGATTATATAAACACTGGTTAGTGTTCTCAAATGTATTGTATGTCTTTTCTGCAATGGATCGCGCAATGAATTTCTACGTGCCTGTTTCTTATAGAAATTTCCCATATTACATTATTTTTATCCATTAAGTAGATCATTTGTAAATAAAACTAATAACTTTAATTTCATTTGGATTGACGTTACATTGTTACATTACATCGCAATCCATTTGTCAAATTTGACTTTTTATTTCATCACAATACATATGTCAATACAATGCATATATATCATATACCCATATATATCAATACCCTACTCACTCATCTATCGAATAAAATAATCACATTCAGTCGAAATTGGAATCTCAGAACGAAGATCCGTTAAAATTGGGGTATGTGAAATTTTACACAATTGCAATACTTCTCTTTGCATTCATCATCGATGTGAACAGGAAGTAAGAAAGTAACCCCTTAGATAATATAATACTTACAAGTCTTCACATTTAAAAAAAGAGTAATGCAAAACAAATAATAAATCTCCTCGTATTTGAAAAAGAGTAACTCTTTTATTTCATCACGATGAGGCCTCAAATGAATTAGCTCATAAATAAGGAAGCCATCACGGGCATGACAGTCGTATCCGATACATCATTCAAAGCAAGTCCTCTTCTCCTTATGGACGGCGCTGCAACTGACACATGCTATGTTCATCAAACGAAGTCGTTTATAATTACTATACTGCTTTTTATATTTTATTCTGTTTGTAACACAAAAATGCTCTTGCATGCGATTTCAGGGTTGGGTTAGGAATTCGCTTGTTCTTAATTCTTATAATAATAAAGTACTTAAACACTATTATGATGTACGCAATAACAGGTTGGTATAAGTTTTGTTTATTGTTTTAATGTTTATAAATGCAAATATATGACTCGAAATGACTGACAATAGGTAGCTTCCATATATGATGCAAAGATTGTTATGACGATTCCATTCCATTTACAAAATAGCAAATGAAATTGCGACCTAAATGTAATTCAATATTTGGTATTAAATGGTTCTTGTTTTACTTCTCCATGACGTTGCTGAAAATAAACAATTGAATACTAAAGTTTTAATGCAAATAATGTATCAAGATACGGTGACTGAGACGGTGAAATAAATTGTTGCCGACGATTAGATGAGTTAGTCCAATTTCAAAGACCTGTTGATGACATGTGTACACAAATAGGTTAAAAAAGCCAGACCGGAGCAGATACGTATTTCCAGTATTAGGTTAACTTTCATCAGTACTCCGTTTTAGTAGTCGTAGACCTAACAACTACACCACGTCTGGATGTTTAAGCTATTTAAAAATTCATATTGAATGTTGCATGTCGTCTATTTAAGGCTTTCTTCTTAACAAGTAGGCGAAACGGAACTAACTCAGTTGAGACAAATCAATAGGTTTTAGTTTACATCTGTAGTCAACAGACGTACAGATGTAATTATATACATATATATATATATATGTATATATATATATATATATATATATACGGAACGATACGAGATGTTAATGTATAAACCCTTACTAAATTCATTATAGAATTAGCTTATATCCTCTATAGGTTCTTATTAAATGAAATGACTAACTCATATAATCGTCATCATTCAAGTTGTTTACGTCTTAAAATAACTCTATTTAAAACATTTT
>WYDF02305831.1:0-15286 GCA_009867245.2 Adranes taylori | reverse complement strand
CTGTATTTGGTTTTCTAATTCTTCTTTCAAGGTTAGGTTAGCAGGGTTAAGCTGTTTGGAATCGTCAATGGATTTTTCGTCTCCTGATTCATTGTCTTCAATTTTACAGACTCTTATCATAAAATACAGTTAAGTCTCAACTGTATTTTATTCTTTTACATAATTGTTTTTTTTATGATACTCATTTAAAATAAATTAGTTAAAATATAATACAATATGGTTAAAATGCTCATGATCACATTATACTTGTGCAATTCTTCTTTTTCACTTCATTAGGTTAAACTTAGATATAGATATTTAACATATTAAATATTAAATAATCAATATAGTTAATAAAAATATAATATTGAAAATAAACGAAATTATAAAAAGAACACCCATATACAACTCCAAGTCAAACATTTCTGGATTGTGCATATTTATCATGATGCGCTTTTGTCGGTGTGAGCATTCTTTGCTGTGCGCTTTAGTCGTGTGTGCCTTTTTCTATTCGCTTTTGCCATGTGCTCTTTTATCTCGTGGTTTCTTGTCTGATCACCCCTGTACTTAGATAATAAAACATGTGTTATAATAACAGATTTCCCAATTTTTGATATTAGTCATGTTGTGTAAATAAAGTAACTTAGAACGAGCGCTCGTTTCAGATGCTTCGTCGTGCATGCTTGTGCTTTTATTTATATTTACAACAAGTGTCAGAGACATAGAACTCATTTGTGTCTTAAACGAAAGTGTTTTGGCTCACTTTTGAAAAATTTCTAACAGGAATTGCACGTTAGATATTCTTTTGAATTCGCCTATACATGAATTCGCCCTTATTTTCCTACAGCGCAGACAGCTTTGCCGCGGCCTGCGCTCACTCTTGGCCGGGGTAATTGGTAATAGGGTAATCACCTAGAACTTTTCGATTCGACTACCCATGAATTTGCGCACCCATGAAATATACAAAAAAAAACAACTTGGGTGGACTTTGTAGGTCCCATATTTCGAAGGTTTCAGAATGGAATAAGCTCCTACCAAATACTCTCGCGACGAAAAACCGTTCATTGACGAACAACACAGCACCACTCGCAATAAATGTAAAATTTAATAATTAAATGAAAAAATAATTTCTCTTTTGCCTTCAACATGCAGCTAAAACTAACATAATTTTAATTACAGCGAAAGGCTATTTTGATATGTAAAAATATGTAAGTAAAACTTAGTAATTACATATTTCGTAGATCAATTTGTATTAAACAATTAACATGTTTTAAATACATTTGCACACCCCACTTAACATGCATATTAAATATATGTAAAAGAGGTATAATTTATAATAACACTACTTTATTCGTGTTTGTGTGTGTGTGTGTTTAGCTAAAGGTATTTGTATGTAATTAAAAACAAAGTAGTCAAACTAACTATTATCGACCATGAAATCTGAAATTAACATAATGTGTTTAAACGATTTAAAAAACGAAACACTGTTTTTAAAGCTCTATTATTACTAATGACACGAATCTTTATGAGCGTTGTATAACTTATTTCTCATTATCCATATTATAAATCACAAAGTTTAACAAGATGCATATTTTAATATTGTCGTTGTACACCAGTTGTCTAAATTTCCGACATATTTCAGGGTCCTACAAATTTGTAAAAAAAAAAACCAATTTATAAATTTTTAGAAATATTAGAGAGATGGATGTAAAAATACAATAATAAGGACCCAAACGCCCATGATAAGTTTTTATTTTTATATGTAGAACATAATCTTGACATAGGATTCTCATTAATTCAATTAATTAATAGCTGGAATAAGCAATTCCTTAATAAATCACAACAAATCACAAATTAAATGAGAAATCCTATAAAAATATATCTAAATTGACTAATCTAATTCATCAAAGAAATATAATATGCAATTAAATATAATATAATATACAACCGAAACAAACAACTAATAATAATAAATTGGTTAAATCAAGAAAAAAATATATTATCCAATATATAATCATCATACGTTAACATAAAATGCAGAAGAAACCGTTAAGAAGATCACAGCTTCCGATAAACCTACACATAACTATACAAGTAAAGCATCAAACAAGTCGCTGAAACGAGTAAGCAGACGGCATATGTCGTGTCAAAGCTTTATGTTAATTCCGACACCGAGCGGTGTGCTTTCATCTACATGATGTATTGTCATATATTTAAAGATTTCCGATTTACGTATTTATTTTACGATGGCGAGTCTATTTTTTATAAAAAAAAGCAACGGTTTTTAACGATTTACTTTGTCGGTGAATATTTGTTTCGCAAGAATCACATCAAGTATTTCACACACCACTTTTTTTCTGAATGACGGGTAAGCTTTTTACCCTTTGGGCTTTCAACAAATCTGATTGGATATTTACGTTGGTTTAACGTATTTTTGAAGGAGGCGTTTTCTATACGATACTTTGAGATTTTGACCGCATCAAGCTATTTCTACTGTTGGTGAGACCCACCACTATTTAGAAATCACCACTACTTGTATTTTATTAGATATCCGTCAACAAGATAATGCAACTTTGATCCTTAAATTTTCTTAACGTATCATGAAGAAACTTTTGATTGGTCGGAAGTATAACCTTCTAGATCATTTTGTAGCAGAGGCTGCTTTCAAACTCCGCCTTTTTTGCGGCAGACGCCGTCGAACCATCGGCTTAGGCAACACGGCACAGCTCAACCGATTCATCAGGAGCAGCTTCCTTTTCCAGAAAATTCCCATAAAAGGAGCCATTCAGGCCAGTGATCGTCAGATGCAATTTTTGAGTTGTTGTCTTTGGATGTACTGCGAGAACCCAATTACGCTAATCCAAAGCTTGAATTCTGAAATAAGACCTAGTCAATTTCTTTTGGTCAGCGAGAACTATCGCAGCCATCTATTGATCTGATCTTAAAGCGTTATAGTAAATTTTCAAATACTCAATTTAAGCATATTAAATCTACGAATAAAATAATGAAAGAAAATTAAAATTCTACAAAAAAAATAAAACTCAACTCCTAAAAAAAAAGGTTAAGTATCCGACGACATATCTTCTTCTGAATCTTTCGAATCCTAAATAATGATCACTTTCTTCTACTCTTATTCTCATACTATTTTCCCATTATCCTTGACACAATGCAAGATATGGAGAATAACACGAGAAAAAGGCGTTACCTAGAAAGCAGCGAGTATTCGAGGGTACAAGGATATCACTGACGCCAGTTTAAGTACTTCGGCGATAGCGAGTAGAGGTTCAATCCCTTCCGTCATCACCAATTATCAATAAATTTCCACATCAGTATACATCAATAAGATCCTGTCGTCGCGGTCCATCAATAAAAATTCTACATCTTCAGTATCCATCAACAAAAAGCCTATTATCATAACGCATCAATGCATTTATACACCTGCATGCATATCTATGAAAATCCTACGCTAATAGCGCATCGATAAGTTCTACATCTGCCAATTGTCGGTTCCACCTTCATCCACATATTATTCAACCTAGGTTCCTTTATTTAATTCAGTGAACTTCAACGCCATTGGTACAGAAGAGAAATTTCGTTCCAGAACCGCACTCATAGCTGAAGACAAATAATACAATAAAATGCGTACAATCATATTTTGTTAGTTACAATTTATTTCAATTATTTCATTTGTTTTTTTTTTCGATGGAAGAAGAAAAACTGGATCAGCCTAACAAATTTTGAATTATATTTAGAATCAACATTATTCTATGAAAATCATTTAAAATCGCGCTTGCAGTCATATATTTGCAGTTATAAATACTAGAACAATCAACCAAACTATTTAAACTTGTGTTTCCCAAGTTGGTGAAATTTATTACAGTCTTGTAGAACTAGCTGAGGAATGTTCAACGCCAATAGCTCGACATGAAGCTGAATGTTTGGCAATGAAAATTAATCTTATAATTTTATTTCTTCATTAATAATATGAAGAAATAAAATATTAACGAATTCTTGGAAAAAGTAGATATTATTAGCAAAATGATGCAGAAAGTTTCTTAGAATATCAGTTCATGTGCTGAACCAATTAAAGAAGTTTTGAAATTTTTCAAAAATATTAGAAATGATGAAAGTTTCGAAAAAGTATTTGAAGATTTCTGATGAACTTTGTAAAACACTTAAAACAGCACCGGAATTTCCTATTGAAATTAATATACGTCGCCGACTTCATCGAAAGCAATTTAGCTATGAAGGAGATGAAGATGTTCAACTTACTGCAAAAGAAAATTCTAAAATTAATTTTTTCTATGTAATACTAGATACAGCCATTTCATATCTTACCACCGATTTGAAACTTTGTCTAATGTCGAACAATTGTTTGGATTTATATACAAATTTATTGATATGGAACATGAGGAAATAAAAGAAAGTTCTTTCGATCTCCATAATAAATATAAAGATGGTGAATCCTGTGATACCAATGTTCGATATATGAAGAGTTGATTTCTTTGAAATTAATCATAAAAGACCGAAGGCAGCCCGAAGAACTCATAAAGTATTTATACAAACACAACTTGCAAAATTCTTTCCCAAATGTAGCCATAAATTTAAAACTTTTACTGACAATTCCAATATCTGTTGCATGTGGAGAGCGAAGCTAAATAAAAAACAATAAAAAATTACCTGCGAACTTCAATGACTCAAGAACGTCTCAGTAATCTTTCAATTATTGCAATTGAAAGAGAAATTGCTGAAATTTTTTAAATATTCACGAAGTGATTGAAGAATTTGCTAGTAAAAAATCGCGTAGAATTAATTTTCAATTATAATATGTACATTATATATATATATATATATATATATATATACTTATAATCATAAACATTAAAAATTAAATGTTATATGTTATTATTGTTCTCGTCCTTAACAACAAATTTATTTTAGACTTATGAAAAAGAAATAAAACATTTCGAAACGTCAGCACATTTCCGTGTTTAATTTAATCTGGACGACCTATACTCAGCAAGAAAAAGCAATCAAATATTAAAAATTAAAATTGGAATTTTTTCCTTTTATGTTATCTCTAAGGCGGCCACACAGACTGGCACTCAGGCGACCATATACCCAGGCACGGCCCTGTTCCCTATCCTGAATCTCATGCAGGAGCATTGCTTATTATTTTGTTACAAACGGAATAAAATATAAGAAGCAGTATAGTAGTTAACAAATTACGATCCTGCTTTGATTGAGAACAATTGATTAAGTAACGTAAGCATAACGATAATAATTTTTAGATCAGGGGGCGGGAACCCATAGGGGTTTCGTATTTTTAGAAAATATGAAGCAAACCGAGCAGAATACGTTCATATGAAATGGTTTATTTATTTAGGCAAGAATTACGAAATGTAATTTTACATTTCGTAATTGTTGCCATTTCAATAATAGTTAATTGAAGCTTAGTATTTACTAAGCTTCAATTAAAATATATCTTACATTAGTATTTACTAAGCTTCAATTAAGTATTATTGAAACAATGAAATATAAAATTGGTATAAAATACTCACATATAGGTTAGTAGAATTATAGGTGATTATAATTAGGCAAATCTATGATGATGAATAAGTATACAAAACACTGTGACACAATGCTAATAAAAATGCAAACAGTAAACAAGGATGCTAGGTAGTTTCTGAGTTCGGTAACTGAGATTAGAAGCATCAGCAGAATTAGTCGGTTCAGAAATCAATCAATATTGGTAACTAATATTGTAGGCCACCGTAATGTAGGAACAGGAGTGCCAGCAATATGTGAGCGCGGAGCTAGTCTGTACATACAGTGAAAACCCGCGAGGCTACATGAAATCGGTATGGGGCGACTCACACGGGTAGCCAGAGTATGATATGGTATGAAGCGTTAGGTTAACAAAAGCCTCAGTAGAAGAGGAACCGTATAAAAGATATATACGGGTAACCATTAGGAACTAGTATTCATAAGATAGTTTAACGTCAAAGTATCATCGAGTAGTTCCAGTTGAAAGTCGTTAGTGGTTGTTAGTTGAGTAGGGCATTTTTAGTTAATTAGTGTATATTAAGTTAACAGTAGTTCATCAGTGAGGAGTATATAAGTGAGGTGAAAGAAGTTAGTACTAGCAGTTAGTAGGCTAGTGTAGATTACTTGTTTAGCTAATCAGGAACTAATTCCTAGGGGAGTTAATTAATCAAGAACAATAAAGGCTCTGAAAGTAGTGCTTTGTGTCGGCCAACTTATTGAGATGAACAACAATATGTGGGTATCTTTGTACGATATATTTTAATCAGAGAATTGCATAACTGCGCTAACTTTACTTGTTGTTAGTATGGGATGAACTATAATTTTATTAGGGTTTGATTGAGCAAGGCTTATGTATTAACTGAGTTGCTATTCGTATTTTGTACTAATTATTAGGATCAAATATTTCTACCTGATATTCTACCTGAAATATTTCTACCTGATAAGCGATCTATAGCGTCGATGTAATTACACAGTTTAGTACTTCTAATATATGGGATTTCAGTAAACTACTGCTTTATTTACTCACACCTCACATAAGTGTAGAAAGTGCTTAAGTAGAACTAAATACGATTTATATAATTGAGGTTTATGGCTAAGCCATCAGCTAACTACGCCCCGTAGAGGTACCTAGTACGATAAATACGATCTACGCCTCCCTTCGTAGGTCCAGTAACATCAGTTCATTACTTACTTAATTAGTTACTTATTACGATCCGAAAACTGTGGGTTGGAGTTGGGTTCAGACCAATAGGGCATAAAATCGTCTCTATCACATAATGTTAATGATGTGTAATCGGGGTTTCAAGAAATCCTAGGGAACTTTAGGTGACAGCTAAGTAACCAAAAGCACACGTGACATATATGGTGGAGGAGCCGGGTAAACTTAAGTGAAGTTTCCTCAAAAACTTTACGTTTATTTTTGTTGATCCACTCGTGACAATATTAAGGAACAATAAAACAAATTAGTTAACCTTGTTATTGCATTTCTGTGTGAACTTATAAGAATTTGTGTACTTTCTAAATTTATGTATAAGCATGTCCGTATTATAATAACTAAGAGCAAAGATTTAAATTTAAAAGATAAGAAGAATTCTGCAACGTGCATTATGCAGTAGCTAGCAAGAAGAATTGTAGGAGGCTGGACTACCTTCAAACAGTAACAAGTACCTTCAAAGTAGCCATAGCATACGAATGTAACCTGAATGTTTCAATTACGACCGTTGATTAAAGATGTACATTTCGTACATCCTTAATCAGTTTGAATGTCATTGTTGTCGACAAATCGTTCATCATTTCATACATCCTTAGACTTCGTCTTATATTCAGACTAACGCAATAGAAATCTTATTTCTTCATATTATATCTATTTTCGCTTCACTTAAAATACCATTTCAAGTTCTTGAGCTTGTTTTACAGAATCACGCACATTTTTATGGTATCTAAGTTTGAAGAGAGTCCTAAATTAGGAGATACATATTTGATAAAATTTATTGTAATCCTTCATATTAATCTACATACAGTATTCATTATATTAATCTACATATTTATCTCTTAAATATTTACTGCAATAATTTTGAAGATAATACCTATGTATGTATACCTTTGCCCATCTAAATGTACCTAAACAAATATAGTATGTGATTTATTATTAATTAAATCTAATTTAGAAGAACAAAATTCGCACGAGTTCCTACTTTATCCTTCATGGTACTTTCTACGTTGCAAGGATTCACCCCTACATTCTCCTAACAGAATTCATCTACATCCTTGCTTAATGCAACCTGAATGCTTTCACACTGTTTATAACGTATCAGAAAATAAAATAATAGACAATAGTATACACAATATTAAAGTTTAGGAACTGGTAAGTTATTAAATTATTAAAAATTGTAGGATTGGAATTCAAATGTTGACGTGAAAGAGAGTTTTAAATTGGAAGACGAAATAGAAACTAAATTCCTGTATCTATAAAATAGTTCATGTTAGAAACGGGAAACAAGATTGAGTAATAATATAATCTAACAAATTGAGTTAGTTATAAGAGTACGTCATAACGAAAGTTCTTCTTCTTTTTCTAGTGAAGTTAACGTCGGTATATTTCCGCTTTAGAATCCCATCACTAAGTCATTAGTTTAAGAGAGTAGAAAATCCACCAGGAACTATGGACTTGATGAATGTTGAGTAATGACAGTCATTGTCGATGTTATATTTTGACCCAAGAATAGAAATTTAATGATGCAGAAACAAATTCCTTGCGATAGTAATACAAGTATTGATATTATCTATAGGGAGTCGTAACATTAAGGCGAATTAATAAATTGTAAAAACTATTGATATTCATGGTATTTTGTCAACAAAGGCAGAGAAGATGATCCTTGACCCCAATACGGAGAGATGAGCTAGGAGACAAGCGTGATCCAATCGTCGTATGATGATTAATGAAATATTTTTTCTGGACGTTACATTAAAATTAATGAACCTCGTAGAGTTTTCAACCGTAGAAAACCTATTGAAGTAACTTCTACCAGAACGGATTGTTAGATCTGAACAAGAGGATTACCAAAGAGAGAATTATATATATTTTTTAATATTGGAATTAAAACCGAGTAGTGAAATTGAACAGACTACTGTATCTGTTCAATTTCACTACTCGTTAGATCGTTAGCTCGCTTTGCAAGTGTAGTCACTATTTCAGTGCTTGGGATTCAAGAATGTCCCGGTACCCAGCAGAATTTTATGATTATGTTATTATCCAGGGCTCATGCAACCTTCTCTGGAATCACAGATATTATACGACAAGAATTATTCTTAAAGCCTTATTCAACCTGGTTAAAATACTTTGAGAAACCAAAAAAATAACCAAGAAAAGTTATACTCGATTAGGATGAATAATCCAACGCACTTTAGCAAAGCCATAGAGTCCGCATAAAAAAATATTCCAGTATTCCAATATAAAAAAATAAGCCCGTATTGGGACAGAAAATTAAAGTATATGAATGTAAGTCCTCAATAGAAGGTACATCACTATGGAACTCCATATGATTGGGATAAATACCATTTTTAAAGTCTATGAAAGAGGCACGCCATTGGAGATTGAGATTATTGATATTAAAGAAACTAATGTTCAACTAAAAGATATTGGACGAAAATGGAATTTCGCAACATGGTAATTTTGTCCCTAACTAAATATGATTAACAACTCGGCTGACTCTCTTAAAAGATTGCTGGAATAGTTGGGGTGGTTTATTTTTCCTAAACGAATGCGTAGATAGAAGATTCGCAAATGAAAGGAATTTTTGAATTAAGGATGAATTGACTTTTAATTACTTTGAGAAATGATGTAGCATATACTTACTTCAACGGTCATATTGGATTTTTCAAATGATATGTGTCAAATTACGTCATCCTGATTTTTATACAATATGTTTGTGATATTCTATGTTTGTGAAATTTTTTCTTGAGAATAAATTAGTATACCGATGGTAGTATCTAGTTACTTTTTAGAATCTAGTTAGAAATCTTTCAAACATAAAATCTTCCGAACATACATCATCTATATGGCTACTTTTTGGCCACAATATGGCGACCCATACGTTGCTCACTAAGGTTCAAAGCAGCCGTTAATATGCTAATACATGTTCTAGCACCTAAGTGCGAGGAATGCTGAATGCATCACTAACATAGCATGCCTACTTTTTGCCGACCCATACGTTGCGCAGTAAGGCCCTGAGCATTCGTCATTTCACGCACCATATAACAAGAAAGGTACTGGAATGGTGAAAGCGCCAGGATAAAGTATGCTGGAAATTACGGTGAATCGGCAAATTCCTTCTACAAGTTTTACATTAACCCCAAACATAGTTATCGCATTCAAAATGACAATAAAGAAATCAATTAAATACGATTGAAGAACTGAAGATGAATTAAATTCGAAATTAGTATTCACGAATGCGAACGCAAATGCAATGGGAATAAAAATTATTGCAATCCCGTATGAAATCCCGTGTGAAATCATGTGAGCAAGCAGGCATCTTTCACTCGAAAGACCACTTAAGATATCTCGCAACGTTAGAAGAGTTTCTAATTAGATTCCGTTGTCGCGACGACACGTTAGATAATATATGAGTCGAAAGGTGGCGACTTGGATCAGCAGAAAGCATTGCCCTCATTTGTTGAGTCAGCAATTTCATCTAATAAAAGTGAGATGTTATAAGATCAGTAAGTAAAAGTTAGACAAGAGAAATGTCTCATGTATTATGAGACGGTTCATACAACGTGATGCAACCTATGAAGAACTATTTAATGTAGGTCTTACGAGGTTTTGTTTAACAGTAACATATACCCACCTTAATAAGATTTTCAATGTTGAACTTCAAGTCTGCTGAATTTATTTTTGTCGACAACAATGACATTCAAACTGAAGTTGAGATTAATATATCGCCCGAAGATGTGTCAAAGCTGTTAGTGAGTCAACAAAATATTCGGTGGAACAAAATATTTTGGTGGGAACATTCCCAGTGCTACTCTAAACTCTTCCTACCATAACTTTGATGAGAAAACTTGAGAAGACTGACCATGACTCCCTTAGAAATTCAGATACTGTGACTAACCGTGACACCTTTCCAAATTAGGATAATATGGCTGACTCAGACTTCATGCCATGGTCAGACAGTAATGAAAAATAATTGGATATTCTAGGTGAATTTAATAATTTAACGGTGGAACAAACTGGTGATACTACGGCGACACATCATACGCGTGATAAATGGTCTTATCCAGGTGGAAGGAAACGACAAGAGACCAAAATTAAAAGAATGAAAGATCAAACTTATTTAGGATACACCAGAACGTAGCGTATACACGGATTCAATGACTCTGCAAATCGTAGTATTGTGTGAAAAACAAAAAGTAGTGTAATTTATTCTCAGAGGACGGCACAGTAAAAATTGTTTTCAACGTTTGGAATTTGTCGTGGGCTGAAATACTAGTTGATGTGTGTGGGTTAGTGCATTACACAAGTAAGATACGATACTACATAAATAACTACAGGAATGTCAAGAAGGGAAGGTACATTCCAGTGAAGTTTCTTATAATAAGAAACTTCACTAACATTATCTAACGCATGAATTTCTACAAAACTGTATATTAGGAGAGCGCACTTGAAAAGTTTATTTAATTCGCTGAATAAACAGCTATATACGAAAGGACATCAAGAAACTCTAGTTTCAAGAAAACTTAAATTCAACTGTTTGTAAAGGAGAAGTGTAAAGCAGACAACAAGGAATCTTATTTAATTTGTATCTTTAACCAAGTGTCTGGTTAAATGGATTTATCGATTTTTAAGGTTAGAAAAGACAAGTGTGATACTTGTTTAATGTAAAAAACGAACTACTGAATGACGATGATTAAATCACTACAAAGAACGAAAATAAAATGCAAAAAAAAGAGAAAAAGACAAAATAGTGATCTGTGTGTGTTTACAATTGATGCTCAAGCTGTCAAACTATGTCCCGTTCTAAATGTAACTTCACAATACTATGAAACTAAATTACAAACCCATAATTTTATTTACCAATGTACAAATTACTTTTGGATTGAGTCTAATGGATGGTAATTTAAGTGCGTATGCATTTATGACAAATATTATAGAACATTTAGAAACAAACTACGCGAAAATGAGTCCACTGTACTATTTTTCGACAAGTGTAATATCACGTCGAACGCTCTTTGGAATTTCTCATTTGGACATAACATCATGGTAGAGCAAAAAGTTCTTGAAAAGAGTCACATTCAAATAAAGTTAATTCATGCTTTAATATTACTCAATTACCAAGTAATTATTTGAATATTATCAAAAGTTCCAGAGCAAAACCCATGCCAGTTGGCATTAATTACCTGTTAGTTAATTATTATTTAAATTATGACGATCCATTGAACTATAGCTAGGTCGCTGGGGTGTAAAATACATTCGAGAAGGACATATTAATTGCAAGATAGACCATAGTGTCAATTATGCAGAACTTCCTCAGCGAGCTAAAAACCGACAGAAACATTTATTCCTCAAAAATGGTTTAACTAGAAAATGCCTATAAACATTCAAAATCCCTTTTAAGAACTTGTACGATGATCGGACACAAGTTTTTATACATGCAGTTAGCGAACGCTACGTTTAGAATCGTCGACCAAAGCCATCAACTTCCAGCAAGCAACATGCGCCTCCATTGTGCACACAGGTCGAGGAAAGCCGGATTGGAGTCAAGACAACCGCAGCAAAACCAGCAATGTTTCACATTCTCATGTGCTAGAAAGAGCATGTACTGTTCGAACCGAACGAGAATATCTATAAGGAAGAATTAAGATAATTTATAGCCTCTCGTGCTACCCAGATGTTTTTCGCATTTTTTGTGATTTTTAATCGATGTAGAAAAGGAGCAAAAAAAGGTACATATCAAGAGAGGATGATATGTTCTTTCTCTTCTATCGCGTCTTATTTTTTCCGCTTGATTTTTTTTTATTATAAATTATGGCTTTAGGACTACTAAATGACTCTTAGTAAGGTTGTTGAACGTTCGTTTATTGCTAAGACGAGAGAGATTTTTACCACCTCCTTTTGTGAGTTTATTGAACTTGGCGTGGCCTCAACTGCTAAAGATTTCGATGTATTGTATTTTTCAACAAACAATTTTAATGACTTTGATGACACTACCTTCAGTCATACCAGATTTTTCTATTGTTTGTAAGAAGAGAGCTGGGTTTTGAACGCTTTCCAAGCAGAGGCCGCCGCCGCCGTCGTTTGGTTGATCTTTAGCCGCAGCAGAAAGGGAACTGCAGTTCGTTGCTCATTTGCACGCTAGACATGTTTGGAGAGCAAGCCATCATAAAATCATAGAAACAAAATATCGAGACTAGGATGCAAAGCGATATTGTTCCTTACAATTTGTAACGTCCGCAAGAATGCTTCTGATTTGAGAGAAATTCTCCCTTCCTACTGATTTTATTAGAAATTTCGACTAAGTTCAGCCTAGTTGCTGCCGTCGGCGTCAAAAGCTGCCGTCGTTGAAGCCGAATGCCAAAAATCTCTAGTTTCATATAAAAAAACAGTACCTACGCTATATTGGTGTTTATATTTATTTCAAATTCCTTGTATATCAAAATTAAATAATAAGTAATCATTTCTTTAAATTTCAATACCTTTATAAATGTGTAATAGTGCTGTTCTAAATGAATTATTTTGTGCATATTTCAATAAAACTGTTATTTAAAAGAGATTTAATAGGTTATAACCAAATATGAAATAAATAAGCATTTTTTATTATAAAATATTTGGAAATTGCGATTATCTACAAATATTCCTTTTGAAATTGTTGTTTTAAGTATTTTAGACATAATAAAGAGTTAGTAACGATAAGTTCATCAAACATAAGTGAATAATAATTTTTTAAAGCATTCAGACATAAAATCATTTTATAAGTTAACATATCAAAACTTTCTGACTTAAGTTCTTCAATCAAAAATCCTATTTTTCATACTTAAGTCCTTACATCATGCATATACTTTAAACTTGTGCATTTCAGCGATTTTGTTGTTTAATTAATAAATATAGTTTTATAAATAAACATCTTTAATTTCAAAATCCCAACTTATATTATTCTTTATATTATTATTCTTTTCTATTTTCTCACTAGATGTTATCACGATAAATATAGGTGTTATCACATCCCCTTCCGTCACCTTCGAGCCTCCTGAAGAAGATTAACGCCAAGGGAAGAAGCTACGACCAATGTACCAATCGCATCGACGAGCCAAAAGTATATATGAACGGACTCACCGACGAGTCTACCCAACCGACGGCCATCTCCAACAAACCAACCGTGCCAATGATTAAATCTCACCTACAAGACATCCACATCGAAGCAACACCGTCAATAACGAGTCGATAGCGTCAAACAACCAATTCGCCTCACGACATGAACATCCGCAGACCGTCGCCATTCGCTCGTTTATCCCGTCGACATCACCAGACCTCCGACTCCAAATTCACTCTCCACAGAACGCTAAATATATCGCCGATTCTACAGAGGACCATTTTATTCTTGTTCGCCAACTTTTTGCTCTGGTAAGAAATTTTGGGTCTGTTGACGAATCAGGAATTGAGGAATAAATCAAAATCTGTCAGTCCAAAATAACGCACTCAATTAGAGTCAATTAAGTGTTATAAATATGAGGAACAATAAAACCCAGGTTAAGCAAGCTCAAGCACAAAAAATTAACGCTTGCAATCTGCGAACTTTGTTGTTTTGTATTGCAAACCTATAGATCTATATATTTACTAACCTAGCATACCTATATGATGGGCCGGATTTGCCCAATTAGAAAAACAAATTAATTAAGTCTCATTGCACTGGCAATCTGTTGAAGGAAAATTATAGTCCATCAGACATAAATAAAGTTATATTTTATTTTAAAGCTGCTATAACCTAGCACGTTTTCGACTTAAAATGTCCATTCATGTTATGGTATTGTACCAAAATTAGACAAAATACATGCAACAAAATCAAAGAAAGAAGAATGGGACAAAAAAGCTATCAAAAATCAAAAAAGAGCACGATAAGTAAGTTAACACTACATCAAAGAAAAAGTTATCAACAAAAAGTTTCTAATTCAAGAAGAAATGCTGAACTCTGCAACTAAACATTTTAAATTATAAGTTTAATTATATTGTTATTTTAAGTTCCAATAATAAAAAAAAATTTTGGTAGTGCTTTGTTTAAGTTTTTTTAATAAATTCTTTCTAATATTAAGAATTTTGATGTTTTAATCCTGTGCGTTGAAATATTGAAATAGGAACTGAAGTAAGCCAGAGACTAATAGAATTTTGTTATCAAATGTGGTATTTCACACATTTCTTTGCTCAGGAGTAAAATTATTGTCAAATATGTTGTTAAGTAAGATAATTCTTATTTGAAAAGTAATAACAAAAGCAAAAAAATACTTACATGAAGATTATATAGTACTAAATCAAGTAATAAGAATTTTTAATTAATGAAAGGTGCTAATTAGAAAATGATGTGTAACATATATGAGAGAACAAGTTAGAAAAAATATTCCGATGAATCGCGGGTGGATGGCCATTTCTGCTATCAAGGATCAAGCTTTATCAACCAACCCATTTTTAACAGAAAGTCATTGTATGTGTGTAAGTGAATACACACTAACTCTGTTCTGAACCTATCTCATCGGTTATAAATTATTATATTAA
>WYDF02305820.1:0-15287 GCA_009867245.2 Adranes taylori | reverse complement strand
TATGAAGATGTTATATATGTCAATATCGTGTTCCCAGGCTTTGCGTAAGATTTGTTTTACTGTGAACAGTTGGTCCATTGTGCATCTGCCATGCCGGAATCCCGCTTGGTATTCGCCAATCACATTCTCTGCAAAGGGTTGTAAATGGGACATATGATACTCTTTTTCCATGTTTTTTTTGCTGAATGAAATTGTTTTATCGAAATATTCACATCGTTACTTCTGCCATTGTTCGTTTCGACCGTTTATAAAGCACTATTAAAATAAATCTGAGAGGTGCTGCTCTCTGTTGATGATTATTGCAGAATTGGAAGACTTACATAAAGTGTGAATTTCCATATTTCGAGATGTGAAAAATATCGTAAAATAAAATATATATGATCTTGTTAAATGTTCTAGATAACCGAAATTGCAACTACTTCTTTTAATAATCATCGTTAGTTATATAGAAGATGAAACATTCCTATGTTATTGCTCCATAACAATCACATAACCTTAATGCGATTCATAAGCATACTCGACAACTTGCGTATATTTTCTAGCTAGACAGTGTGTAATATTGTGGTACTCAGTCGCTCGTAAACATTTAGGGTATACGTATAAAGTATATGTAATTTTTAGTCATAAAATATTGCAACTTTTCATACAAGTCATCTTGAGAAGAATGTCATTTATTTATATTCATCAACAGGAGCGTAATAAAACATTAGTTTCAAATGGTTCGAAAAACATGTCAACAGATTTTCGTGCTGCAATTTATCACTAGTTACTTTCTTTGGGTCTTTTTGGTTTGACAATTTCTGGTACTTGAGGTTAAGAATGAGAACGTGACAGATAAGAGGCATTTACGGGGCAAAAATAATAATAATTACGAAATAAATAGAGGAGGTAGGATGGGAAAGTGTAGATGGGATTAGGAGAGGTATTGAGTTCTAGACATCTTCGTTTCTTTTGTTTTAAAGAAATAAGGAAAGAAGGAGAAAGATAAATCTACTATAATAAATGAAAAGAAAAACAAGGAAAAACGTGAGGGAAGAAATAAATCTAGTACAGATTTTGAATAGGCTTTTGTAGAATTAACGACGCACCTCTTAAAGATAGTTATCGATTTTTACATATTAAGGCAATTTCTTCATTCTTGAAGCTAATGGCATAGGTGAACTTAAGGTCACTTGTAGTTATGAAACGTGAATCCGTTGGAATCGCTCTGAAACCTCGTACGTTAGAAAACATATTATGTATCTGAAAGCGTTGGACATCATTCAAATTCCTGTATGTTTTATTTTTGTACGCAGCGGTTTCGTTTTCATCTTAGATTTTTTCACGAAAACTGAAAATGAGTAGCTTCATAAACAATTGATTCCATTAAATATGGAATTCCACTCGGCTATTTTTAGCATCATTGGAATATTTTTAAGTTGTCATTGTAAAAGTGCTAATAGGGAAACTACTAACCATCGTTCACAATTAAACTTAACACTTGTGAATGTGTTTTGTGATATTCTCTTCTGTTGCTGCGCTATATTCAAAATATAACATCTTAATGTATGCAAATTTACATACAATCAATGTATAATTAGAAATGATCATTATTGTTTGTACGGGCATTTATAGCGTAATGGATAAGTGTCGGATTCATAGTCCGATGCAATGAGACCTTTAAGCCTATATTTGGAATAAGAAAAGGTATTGAAAACAGCTAAAACCCTACGCTAGAAACACGTGTCCACCTTACCCCAATTTTTACAAATAATTATTAAAATATCTTTTCATTACAATTTTCGAAATAACACCTACATACTTTAAAATTCTTCTTACTGCGAAAAAATAATTACAATTTACATATCTTCAAAATCTTTTTATTAATAGCACAGTATTTTACTTACGCTTCATTTATCCCATTTTATTTATCCAGATTTACGAATATTTCTCTATTGGAAACAATATTTGCATGTTTTTTGCCGACGGAAATAATAATTGCTATGTTATTGGCTATGCAAATAATCGGAAGAAATGAGCCAAATAAGAGGCGTGGCTTAGTAAAAGTCAGGTGGTCTGATGCCACCCGTAGAAGTGGGACAAACTCTGATTAGCGGTGAATCAATAATGAGTGAAGTTGCCTTTTATAGTGGCAGACAAATCATTAAATGAGAGTACCTTGGAGAGTAATGATGTACAGGTAGGGGAAAACTAGTGAAAGGTAGTGATTTTGGTAGGGGGTGATGAGAAATTCAGTGGGGGCAACCCAAAATTTTCGAATTAAAACTAAAAGGGGGAACCGCTGCCGGTCACAATATTGAAAGTAAAATTTGAAAATATGAAGTCAAATAAAAGGAAGTAAATTATATATTTAAAAGTGAGTAATTAATCAATTTTCATTTGTGGAATTAGGAAAAGTAATAAGTGTTTAGATTTTATTAAGTCTACAATTGGTTGTTTTTTATTGAGTTTATTATCACAAAGGATTACCATGGAATAATGTCTGCCAATTGATTTGAATAATGATTTGCCATAGCTACGCATTCCATAAAATCCCTATTGAAGCAAAAGTGATCAATTCACGCCCAAGAGTCAATGAGACAATATATTTAATACATATAGCGCATTACATATGATTTATATTGTCATCATACTGAAACACCTTTTACTTTGATAAAAATAATAATGGACAAAATATATGTGTCTCAAGTGGAATAATATGAAAGAGAAGAAAACAATCATAATATCAAGACAACCATAACAATGTCATTTTGCAGTCTTTATTGCGAGCAGTCAGGTGCGGAAAATTTATCTATCTCTCGCTCCTTTTTCTTCCTTAAACCTCAGAGATTATTATGAAACCAAAAAATGGACTAAAGAAGGTTAAAAGATCCCTTCTATGAGAAAACAACATAAAATGAAATTGATATAGCAAAAGGTTAGTTACTCGAGCACTCAAGCAGCGGTTTTCAAACTTATTTCAATCAAAATGACCTGGTTCTTACAAATAAATATTATTTTAATAACTCAACGTAGATATGCCCGATTTGTTGCTGAATGGATTAATAAACAAACAAATGACTGCTATAATGTGATTAATTGATTGATACAAATTTTCGTCAGCTTAAACAATAACACATACATAAACAAAAACTAATTTATTTGTTGACTTTCTGACGTTTCGAATAAAATGTTACCTTAATGAAACTAAAATTAATGAATAGTCGGAAGCATAAGTAAACTATGAATTTCAAAAAAAAAATCAACATTATACGGTAGGAAAATGAAGTGTGGATATATTTAAGGGAGATTGAAGTGAGAGATGCATAATGGAATTGGAAGAATAGATGTAGTGGGAGATGATACTTTGAGAAATAATAGTTTCTCTGCTCGTCATCGAGAGCGCCACAGACGCAAAATTGCGGCTAAAAATCTAGAAATCTGCATTCCGCTTATTTAGTTAACTTCCGATACTCTACTTGCGCCGAGAGATGGTGCTAGTGGTACCAGAATATTGTAAATATACAGAAAAAAATAAAACTAGTTTAAATACGTTTTGATGTATGCCATTTATATATAATTATGGAAACAAAATTAAAAGCACAAAACAGAAATCTCTTGGCCTCCCAAAGCGTAGATAAGCAAATGAAGCGAGGTCAAAAGTACCAATGAGTAACAGTAAATTGAGAATACGAATAAGTCGGCCAACAAAATGAGATGGCGAAAATACGTATGTAACGTATGTTATTTATTATATGTGAACAGACACTAGTCACGGTCCCAGTTCCGTGATGAAAACAGAAGCAACAGTGTAATGATGTGTGCAAGTGAGCGTAAAACAATCGACAAAACTATGTAGCGTTGGACGTTACGTAAAATAAATTTGTTGTTTCAGCTTAGTCAATATTATCGACATGCTGCTGAAAAAGATATCAGTCGCAATAATTTTAAAAATATAATTAAAGTATATGCAAGAGCTCACAAGTTCTACGTCTAAGATTGAGGCACTGTAATAGTTGGAGAAAGATAGTTATTGTTATTGATTCCGATGTTTATGAAACGCACTAATGTGCATTAATTAAAGCCCTAATAATAATAGCAATTGTTTTGTTATTGATCTATAGTAGCGCGTACACATAGGCTGTGTGATATTATACATGCATTGTGTGCGTGATAAAGATTACGCGTGTAGTGTATATATAGTAAAGTAAGAGACGTAAATAATTTATTAATTAGTTTTATGTGTATTTTGTCGTCGCTTGTACTGATATTTCTGCAGCATCACTGAAGTGTGTGGATGACCGTACCGCGTAAATATTAATGGAGTAAGTGGCTCCATAAACACCATGTATCAGAGAGAAAAACCCTGAAGACTCACCCCTATATATACTGTTGTGATATATGGAATATTTTAGTTGAATTCTCGAACTCATAAAGCCGACTACATAATAAGGAGCCGCAAGAGCCACCAGCAATCAGTCAAGAGGAGAAAAACCAGAGCGACAGAACGATAAACGTCGCAATGGGTTAGCATTTTGTGAGCCATATATTTTATATTGTTCAGTTGCATGTGTTTAAAATAGCTTTATTTATCAGTATCTCTCTGTCTCTCTGCCTTACCTATTCTCCGATATCATTGGAGTGTAGCTTCTATCCTCTCAACTCAGGTTAGATACAGTCACTTAGCAATCTTAACGCCTGTATAAACCCAGGTGTTGAGTGATCTATAGTGGTATTCTTACTATACCAACTATACCACTAAAGTGTATGTATGTAGCCTGGATAGTTAGAGTCACTTAGCGATGTTAACACCCGTGTCAACCTAGGTGTTATATGATCTATAGTGGTTTCCTTATTATACCAACAAACCATACTTGAGTGTAAGTTCGAGGCCTGTGTCAGTTGAGGCTAGCGATAGTCACATTGCTATCTTAACACCCCTGTCAAACCAGGTGTTTTGTGATCTATGGTAGAACCTGGTATTCCACTCCATTCATTGTTATAAGCTTTGTGCTTTTAAACCCCTTCTTACTAGTATATATTTTTGCTTTACATGCATAGTTTTTTATGTTTTATTATCTTAGCACCGCACGTCTGATATGCACTGCTTATTAATGAATTGCTGAATTATTTTATATATTTTATTTAATATTTGCTTACTTCTACTTGTACACTACTTTTTGAATTACCATTTGATTGTGTATAGAGTTTTTTTCTTTGTTTGAACTAGCGACGGTTTAGTTAAATCATTAATGCTGTTTCACCCATTAGCATTAAGTTCGTTACAGCTGCAAAGAAGAACAAGAACAGCTGGGCAACTCGCAAGACCTATGCCATCAGTAAGCGACTGAGGACAGGAAGAACAAGAAAATTGGTTTCTGCGTACGGTCTCACGTTAAGCGAACCAGCGCTAGAGGTTCACATTTCCGGAGGATAGAAAGATTCTGTATTAAGATATTTGTTTGTGCCATTCTGCAAGAAATCGCTTAGGCTCCCATTAGCAGCGTCGCGAGTGGTTGTCTCTGTCACAAGTAATACGTAAAGGAAGAAAAGTGTGAGAGGGAAACAGAGGACAAAAGGATGGGAGCAACAGAAATAGGAAATAGATAGAAGAAAATGTAAAACAGGCAAAGGAGTTGGACTATATTTAAGAGAAGAAATATGGAACAAGAAGAACGCTGACGAGGCTTTTTGCCCTTGTCATCACCATTCTTAAACGACTCGCAAAGATCGCATTGGTACTTTTTCGGTATATGAAAAAAAATATTAAAGTCATACCCACATTTGCCAATGGAAGGTTTTGTTTCTCTCGCGCCCTTCCTTATAATTACGGAATAGATCTGTTAGACATTTACTACTGTCGATAAATCCCCGAGATGTTTGAGCTCTTAAAAATAATGTGACTCAACTCTAGGAATAGCTTTAATAAAATCTCTTAGGCTATCTGTGAGTTCTGGATCAACCGTGGGTTGATTTCCATGTTTTCCCCTCATGTCAGGTTGAAGGAATCCGGTATCACTTTTTTTTAATAACGCTGTGCGTATAGGTCTATCGTTAATATTAAGAGTAGCTTTAAAAAACGACTTGCACACTATGATACGAGTTTCGTTTATTTCAAAGTGGAAAGCTGAATTTAAATCGCGAGTGCTTGAATATCGATATTTTAGTTGTATATATTCGGTATGCGCTACAATGAACTCTCTTTGCCTCTGTAAATAACTAAGATTCCAATAACAAGAAAAAAATTTCTCTCTTGTTGCCTCATCAATTTTGCCCACTACAAGTCTGTCGACATTTTTCTCCACACGATAGACGTAATTTCCTCTCAAGAAATACTTTTATAGATTTCGATGTCGATATGTAGGCTTTTCCTGAATTTTTCAACAATTTAATTATTTTATTTGTCCAATTGTTAGGTTTTCGTTCACTTTTCCTTCCTTTGTGTATTCTTTCCTCAGTTACAACATAAACTTGTACATTATGTTCATCTGCAATTTCTGAAAAAACTCTCGGATGAACTGAGAGTGTAATTAATCCTGATCTACGTCTGAGTCGTCGAAATCGCTTTCATTACTGTGTACAGGAGACACTAATAATTGTTTGGTTTTAATTTAGTCAAACGCATCATGGTAGGGCACTCATAATCACACGAAACTGCATAATTATCATCATTTTCTTCAGGTTCAAATGTTCTAACTGGTGAATGGACAGACTATCATGGATGCTGATGAACTTCCAATAATACCTATCAATTACTTGCTTACCTTCGTTAATATGTAGTATTGTATTTTCATATTTCTTTTGATTACACGAGCCCTGAATATCGCAACCTGCCATCAGATTACATCTTTTATGTTCTGCTTCTGTAACAACATTTGAAGTCAGATTTGTTGAATTGTCTTCCGTTCTGCACATTGCTCCTACGATTTGTAAAATTATATCGCCTCGGTTCGATGAATAATTTATAATAATGCTGTGTAATCTGCGAGAAAAATGTGTTACGGTTTACTTGTTACACAATTAATCAAAGCAGGATCGTAAGTTGTTTATAATTACTATACTGCTTTTTATATTTTATTCCGTTTGGAACATAATTTGCTCTTCCATGAGATTCAGGTTGGGTTAGGAATTCGTTTGTTCTAATTTGTATAATAAATTACGTAGTTTCTTATATGATAAACACAGAAAGGTAATAACAAGTTTCAATAGTATGGTTTATTGTTCGAGTATATATAACTTCAAAAATATGAGTCGAAGCGCGATTTTAAATGACTGACAATAATGTTGATTCTAAATATAAAATTTGTATTCAAAAATTTGTTGGGCTGATCCATTTCTCTTCTTCTATTCAAAATAATAAAGCAAATAAAGCGTGACGAACGAAATATGATTGTATATATTATATTGTATTAGGTTTATTCATCTATGAGTACGGCCCTGGAATGAACTTCTCCTCTGTACCAATGGCGTTGAAGTTGACTGGATTAAATAAATGATTTCTGGTTGAATAATATGTAGATGCTATCGAACTAAGCCTTAGCAGGTGTAGAATTTTGTCGATGCGCGGTTGGCGTAAGATTTTCGTAGATATGCGCGCAGGCGTAGAAATGTATTGAAACATTATGATAATTGGGTTTTTGTTAATGAATAATGATGCTGAGGATACTGACTAATAATTCGCGCTAACGAAATGAATTTCGCTTCTGCCGAAGTACTGAAATTGGCGTCGGTGATGTCCTCGTTCTAGGCGACGTCTTCTTCTCGTGTGACTCTCCATATATCTTGCACCGATGTCAAGGATAATGGGAAAATAATATGAGAAAAGAGTAGAAGAAAATGATAATGATTTGGGAATCGAAAGATTCAGCAGAAGATGCGTCGTCTGATACGTAACCTTTTATTTGTTTTGTAGAAATTTCGTAGAATTTTAATTTACTTATTTTATTTTCGTAGAATTAGTTTGTATTGTAAACTTTACTATAACGCTTTAAGATCAGATCAACAATGGCTGCGATCATTCTCGCTAACCAAAAGGAATTGACTAGATCTTTTCTCAGAATTAAAGCTTTGGAATAGCGCGATTGGGTTCTAGATGGCTCCTTTTATGCTAATTTTCTGGCAAAGGGAAGCATCCGTTGAGCTATAGTGTTTTGCATAAGCAGATGGCTTCCGACGGCGTCTGCCTCAAAAAGACAGAGTTAGAAAGAAGCCTCTGCTACAGAATTTTTAGGAAGGTTATACTTCCGGCCAATCAAAAGTTCCATCCTGAAACTTAAAGAAAATTTAAGGATCAAAGTTGCATTATTTTGTTGACGGTTATCTAGTGAAAATGGAAGTGGTGGTGATTTCTAAAAGTGTTGAGTCACACCAGCGGTGGAAATAATAGCTTCATGCGTCAAAATACCAAAGTATCTCATAGAAAAACGCCCCCCTCAAAAATACGTTAAAAATAATATCCAATTAGATTGTTACGCGCCAAAAGAATACAAAGCTTAACCCTCATTCAGAGAATTGTAGTAGGATGAAATTTCCTGTCTAAACTCGCATAAGCCGACAAACGAAATCGTTATTTTAAAATGATAATCATAAGTAAACTCGTTGGCTATATCGGAGACGTATATATCTACATCAATCAGAGCCGCTACCGTTTCGGCAAGTACAAAGCCTTTGACGTGACCGTATACCGCTCGCTTCTTATTCGCGCGTAACTGGTCTGATGTTTTTTTATTTGCATGTCGGGGAGAATCTGTCGGCCTTGCATCTTAACCGTTTCCTTCCTGGCTTTTATATCTTTACATTTAAGATGATACAGGAAGTTATATATATATATATATATATATATATATATACATATATATTCTTAGTTCCACTAATTTACTTATGATTAATTGATTGATTAATATTTATTAGATTATATATAATTATACACTTTATATTTCTTTGATGAATTAGATTAGTCAATTTAGATATATATTATTAGATTTAATTTAATTTTAATTTATGATTTACTAAGGAATTGCTTATTGCAATTATTAATTAATTGAATTAATGAGAATCCGATATCAAATGTATTGCTTGATGTTTCAATTTTGAAATGAAAAAGTCTTTCCTGAAATTTAGAAGTGGCAAAATCCACTTCTTCGTCCACAATGTTATAACTCGAAATACGTTGATATCACTTTTCAACAGTGACATAACTTAAAATAACACAAACTGTTTATATTTACCTTGATCTAATAAACTGATACAACTCCAAATGAAACAACATATTTTTCAAACTTCTGTCACCAAAACAGTCTTAACACAAAGTATTACTCGTATAGCACAATGTTTCAAATGCATATACGACACAACTCAAGATAATATACTTTTGAATTTTCACAATAAGGTTTAGACCATAACTAACAACTCAAAAAAAAACGTTTTTTGAGTTGTCTCACTCTAGAAATACTAGTGCGATATTATTTTAGTCCTCAGCATTTCATATAAGAACGCTAAAAACATGTGTACCTCATAACTTATTTTTTAAGACAATTTGCCGTTTAATTCTTACCTCAGCTATAAAAGCGTGTGTATAGATTCTTGTATAACAAACATTTTCAATAAACTGTCGATTCTACGCCCGAAAAGTTCCATTTTGATAGTTTAGTATGTCAGTATTAAATTTCGAGAGGACTTCAGAACACTTAAATGAGTATTGCTCAAATTCTCTAGAATATCAAACATGCACCAGCCAATATTGTTCTTTAATGAGCGAAGTAATATTTTTATAGTGTAATATGTAATCTGTCGTCAGTCAATATCTCCGTAAACTTTTCTGTACCACATACGGTAAATATCTCGGTTTCTCTATTACTAGATGTGTAATTTTAATAATTTGTGGTCCACTGGTTTTGTCCATATAATTCGGTATCCGTGATTTCTTATGCGTACCATATAACGTAATGATATCTATAATGTTGTCCCATAAATCATGTGTGTGCTCCGAATTTATTATAAATATTACAATATTTATCAACAATAAATAATACACCCAATTCTTCGATGATCAATTGCAAAGAATACAGTTAATTTATAACTTGCACATATTCAGGTCCAATGTAGTAGCTACTCATAAACAAAACATGTTCGGATTTGGGCAGCTTTGTATTTATTCATTCATATCAATTTTAATTACATCAGTAGACGTTTAAACGACAAGTTTTCGAGGTCATCATCAGGGCTAAGAAACAATAAAATTATTATGAACGTTTCTAATTTAAAGTTCGGTTATCAGCATATACTGTTAATATTGTGGTGATCGTCACTAAGTACATAAAAAAGTGTGAACCTTTCGCACTTACCAATAATGTAAAGTAACTGGATGTTATAGTGAGAAAAGCTACTAGAAATGTTCGTTTAATGCCCTCTAGTTATTCAAAGTGTTAATAAATTTTAGATATCTAATAATCGTGAACCTAAAGACCTCATCAATTATTAAATTCATTTCTATCCCAAGTAAATTATTGCATATAACATTATACTTATGATACATTACAACTATATGAATTGTAATGACAAAACAATTTCTATTGATGTTCAAGAATGTAAGTAGCAAATGAACAGTAAAGAAATGATCTTTAATTACAGAAAACAGTATTACTTTTATAATTCACTTGAAATAAAATTGTGTGTTGACATATTAGATCTTTATGAGGCTGCAACCTTATACCATAGACACATTTCTGCACTTATTGCTGACAAGCCAATAAACCGAGCTAAACCATTATTTTACATGTAGATGAAGAGATAATGACATGGATGTCAAAAAAATATATTTTCATTTCTTTCTTGATACCATCATTTTCCGAAATGATAAATGGATGTTTGATGAGAGATCTAGGATAAATCACCGAAAGGAATACATCGTTATTATGTTAATGAATTCTTCAATCATATAAAAGTTAATCTATGTTAATACGTACAAATTACAGAAAGTATCAGAGATCAATATGATGACGCAAATACTTCCATTTGCATCTTTTCTTCATCCATACCATTATATATATATATATATATATATATATATATATATATATTTAAAATTATAGTGATTAATTAAACAACAATGGATAATTCAAATCCATTAACAGTAAAATATGACATGCCTGCTGAATATATCACCGATGAAAACAAACTCCAAACGAGAGCGTGCATATAAATCTAAGTCAGTTGCAGATACAAGGGGGAGGGAGCCGCTGCCTGAATTTGTTCTCTGAATTCAAAAATATCCTTAGTTTCTTTCAGAATCTATTGCAAATTGCAATTTTTCAAAATGTGTTATATATCAAAAAAAAAACAAATATGACATACTGACAGATTTAAATCCATAGGAAATGCTGCCATCTGTCGGTTTATGATGAAAACGAATCGTTGACACCATAAACCGGTAGATGGCAGCACTTTCGTCATTAAACGTGTTGTACATCTCAAGTGTTTGTGTCGGCGGATATACGCCTAAAAGCAAACAAACATACAGCGTTCGAAATGGCGTCAAGAGGCTCTGTAAAGTCTGCAGATTCCTTTTGTTACATTTGTGATGAGTTAATTATGTCAGGACAAAAAAGTCATATAACATTGTTCGTGCGGCAACTATATCTCGCGTATTTCGGTGTAAAAGCAGGAGATCAAGACAAAACTTGGGCACCCCACTCTGTTTGCTATACGTGTGTTCAAGGACTGAGACGGTGCTCAAAGTGTGAACTACTCAAAGATGCTCAAAGTGTGTAGATGGTTCAGAAATTAATTCAAGTGAAGAAACCGAATATTACGAAGTGGAGTACGAACCTTGCAAATCTGCTTCACAACCATTTACACAAACTGAACAGAACGATTTGATTCGCGACTTACATCTGACAAAAGAGGCTTCAGAATTGCTTAGTTGACGGCTTAAATATAAGAATTTGCTCGCAGTTGTCGTTTCGTTTTCCTGGTACAGGTACAGAGAAAAAGATTTTATTCCATACTTTTCGGAAGAACGAGGTTTAGTATTCTGCAATGATGTGTGTGGACTGTTTAAGGCATTCAACATTCCGTACGAAAGCACTGCTTGGAGACTATTCGTCGAAACGAAGGCTTAAAGTTGTCCTGATTTACAACAGAAACAGGTATGCGTCAATACCCATAGGGCATAGGGCACTTTCAAGAACGGTATGACAATTTACAATTTGTTCTCCAGAAAATTAAGCACGATGATCATAACTGGATCATGTGTGGCGATCTTAAAGTAATATCGATGATACTTGGACAGCAAAGTTTCCTTGTTTTGTGAGTGGGATAGGAGAGAGAGGGGAAATTATTGGAAACAGAAGATTGGCCACAACGAGCGTCATTGGAACCTGGAGTAAAAAATGTGCTCCAAAAACCTGTCATCCAGTCGACGAAAGTTTTCCTTCCACCTCTACATATTAAACTAGGCTTGATGAAGCAGTTTGTGTAAGCCTTACCAAAAGGTGGTAAATGTTTCCAGCACATTTTTTACAAATTTACAGCCTTATCAACCGCAAAACTAAAAGAGGGTATCTTTACGGGTACAGTAGAAATCTTTGCAAATATGGAAATTTTGAAAAAGAATTGAAAGTTGCTGAAAAAGAAGCTTGGGAAGACGTAGTAAGCAAATTTCTGGGCATGAGTTTAAAGGTTAATTTCCTACATTCATATTTGGCCTACTTTCCTGAGAATCTGGCTGCTGTTGAGATGGGTGAGAGATTCCATCAGGACATTAAAGCAATGGAAAAGCGTTACCAAGGAAGATAGAATACTGCAATGATGGCAGGCTATTGCTGGATGTTGCACCGAAATGATTACAGAAGAACACAAGCACGGAAAAGCCTGAAACAGAGCATGGCTGCTCCAAAGAGACGCCGATACAACGACTAAAATCGTTAGTTTTTAATTTTCTATATTCTATTAGATTATGTCTATTATAGCTTGCAAAATAATACGTTTGATACGAAACAAATCTTTTTCACTCTATCATCAAGTCTCATATTTGTGTATTTTTCGACATATACTACATTTGGCAAATTGCAAAAAATTTGGAGGTGTTGGAAAGAAACTAAGGTCATTTCCGGGTTCAGCGCAACGAGATACATACATTGGAATCAATTCATTAAAAGTTAAAAACAGAACCATCGCAGGCTAGTGTTATTAACGAATATTATTACAAAAAACGCAAACATCAGGTTTAATAAAATATGCATATGAACGAAACATACAATATCAATAATAATATTAGAATAATAAAAAGAAATGTGAGCAATTAATAATCAGAGAAGAAATAGAAAGTCACTACAGCAAGAAACAAAAAATAATCAATAAAATATATGAATTAAAAATAGAAATATGCAGTAAGATTCCAAACCACATATGGTAATTAATATAAACTAACGAAAATAGAAGACCAAATACACAAAGATATGGAATTAATATACGAAAAACAAGGCAATAAAATAAACAGGCTTGTAGCAGAAGCAGCACAATAGCAATACAAATAATACATACAATATAACTAATAAGTCAATATCAAACAACTTTACAAACTAAAGAAAAATAACTTTCATTCCAGAAGAACTAATCCCCCTAATAAGGGCCAAAATTCAACACGTAACAAAAATTAAAAACTAATATAGACACAATTATCCAAGATACAGAAATTGCACTAGAAAATACTCCTACCGAAGAACAAAAATATTTAAGAAATATAACAGCAAGTAAAATAAAATAAATTATACAACAAAAGCCCCTAAAAACAGACAACTGTGAACAGAGGATTATCCACAACAAGTTGAGAGAAAAGCATCATAACGACTGCAGATAAAACAAAACATTTGTAATAATAGGAAAACAAGAACTAATTCAAAAAACAGAGAAGTTTCTAAACGAGAACCAATGCACCGTACAAAAGGATTCTACAGATAAATATCACAGTCAATTACAGGAAATAGTCAACAAGCATTACCTAAACAAGAACGAAAAATACACGTACATGAACCAAAACCCGCAAGCAGCAGCGCTAATTCCATTGCCAAAAACCCATAACATAGAAGTACCAATAAGACCTATAATTATCCGATCATATAAGCAAGCACATAAGTAAGAAATTATAACAAGCAGTACAACTACCCATCGAATATAACATAAAAAACAATATGAAGCTTATCGAAAAACATAAAAATAAAGAAATTACAGAAAAGACACAAATATATTCATTCGATAATACAAACTTATACAGTAATATCCCAGCCGTCGAAACCATAGAAACAAGAAAAATCTTCTAAAAAATAATAGCGTCCATAACAAGGAAATAAACCAGATAATAAACGCATTGAAAATAATCATGCAACAAAACTATTTCGAATTTAACAACATATTTTATCAAATGGACTCAAGGTTTACAACAGGATCTCCACTGTAAGCAATAGTATCTGAAATATTTCTGCAAACATATGAACCACAAATTATAAACCTCATAAATCAAGAGACAGAAATAATAAAATGGGCTGTGAGATATGTAGACGACATACGTTGCATTATAAACAACACAACAAATATAAGCGTAATAAAATTCAAGAATTACTTAATAGTGTAAAGTTTACACTAAACCAGGGGTCGTAGGTTGCCGACCCCTGGTTTAAAGTAATAGTGTAAACCAGGCCCACTTGCGGGCCTGGTTGCGGCAACTTGCGGCCCTTTGCAACTTTTTGCGCGGCCCACCAAAGCACCAATATCTCTATATTTATTCTATTATATATTTATTTTTAATAATATTTATACTCGTATATGATATAAAAGCACTATTTAAGTTACATTTCAATGTGTGGCCCGCATAAAAATTTTTATTTTGAAAATGGCCCGCCGTCCAAAAAAGGTTGCCGAACCCTGGTATAAACAATAGGATACAATTCACGATCGAAAGAAGACAAGGAACAAACGAAATAAACTACAATATATTCAGACAAAATACCTACAGCAAAAATATTATTCATGCAACATCTAATCACCCAAGGAAACATAAACATACGACATTTATAGCCTTCTGCAACAAACTAAAAAATATACCATGTCACAACAAAACCATGATAAAGGAAAAGAAAAAATAATTGAAATAGGCAGAACCAATGGTTAAAATTACAAAAGAGAATTTACCAACACATATAATAAAATAATGAAACAAAAGAAAACCAGCGAAAGAGTTCGAAAATGAGTC
Organism: Adranes taylori; assembly: GCA_009867245.2. NCBI lineage: Eukaryota > Metazoa > Arthropoda > Insecta > Coleoptera > Staphylinidae > Adranes > Adranes taylori. The sequence goes on along the minus strand of WYDF02305820.1, from coordinate 61 downwards.
TATGCACGAAACTCGGGGTCACTGGAAAATAGTGTCAATAGTATCTTCCGACGGGAAATTA
>WYDF02305809.1:0-15287 GCA_009867245.2 Adranes taylori | reverse complement strand
AATTTTTAGCCCGACCTGAGCACATACTTCCTGAAGATCTTCCAGCATTTTCCTGATATCTTGTAGGTTGTCGGACAGCAAAGCTATATCATCCGCGAAGCGCAGATTTGTTAGGTTTAAGCCATCTATATTTAAACCCTTTCCACTCCATTCAAGTATCCCGAAGGCGTATTCCAGAACGGTGATAAACAGTTTGGGTGACATCTTAGACTTTTGAATACATTTAAAAACATAGATAAGAATAATTTAAAGTCCTAATTTTACCAAACTTAGGAATACACCGACACACTGTAGAGAATACGCTGCTAGGGAAGATCTACTTTCTAATCATGTTATTTAACTGTAAATATTTATAATTTCCGGGCAATTTTTTAATGACTTTCGAATACAACTAAAAACTACATGAAATAGAATAGTTTAAAGGAATGTCCTGATTTTACCAATCTTAGGAAAACGGCTACATAACTATAAAGAACAAGCTGCTAGGAAAAATCTAATTTCCAATGATGTAATTTAATTATGAATATTTATAATTTGCTTATAAATTCTGGATCAAATTAAAAACTACATAGATAAAAATAAAAGATTTACGCAACTATACAATTAAAGAACAAAGCTAACTCATCGAGTTTACTTGCTTGCGTCGATGAATCCGTACTGGCATCGTTAGATCGACAGTAAGAGACTTTCCACTTGTTCTGTTGAGAAAGTCACTCAATCATGGTTAATTTATGCTTCTTAGCCATTAAAAGCTACCTATGGACTTTTCATTGTACATTGTTATTATTAAGTCAATCGTAACTTACAGTACTCTAAGAGTATGTACTGCGCCAATTACACTTAAATTACTTTGGTGACGCTACAGTCCATTAAGAACGCGAGCCGTGCCTACTAAAAATTTTCACCAGCCGTTTCTCCGGGTCGCCAACTGTATCCAGTTTCGGACTCCTAGCATGCGAAGGTTCTCCTCTACGTCATCCAGCCATCTAATTTTAGGGCGCCCACGAATCTTCTTCGATCAGGTCTTGAGTTAAAAACTTTTTTTGCACCCGCTGATCGCCCATTCGCTGGACATGGCCAAGCCAACGTAGTCTTCTTGCCTTGATGTCCGACATGATCGATGGAGCATTATTGAGGTCTTCCAGTTCTTTATTGGTTCTTACTCGCCACTCATTGTTCTGCTGTACAACACCAAAAGTCTTGTCAAGGACTTTCCTCTCTCAGGCATACAGTTGGTACTCCTCTTTTTTTCTTTAAATTTTTTAAAGACCAGAGAAGACTTAATTACCTTCTGGAAGCTAAACAATCACCGATTCCCAGCCACTATTCTTACTTTGATTTCGCCGGGTACTTCGTTGTGTTAAGATGCCTCCCAAATATTTGAATATATCGACCCTTTGGTAACCATTGAATTTGTCAGTTTTCCACCATCTGATTGAGTTCCTAGTGTCATGTATTTTGTCTTCTCATTCTTGACGTGTGGCCCCATAGCTTCGTTGTCGAGGGTTTGTACGTTCTCGTTTAGGTGTCTGGTGTGGGAGACTAACATAGCAATGTCGTCAGGAAAGGCGAGACTCTGGGATGTTTTATTCAATATTGTGCCTTCCGGGTTTGTTGGTAATTTCCTCATGGCGGATTACAAGGCGATATTGAACAGGGTACCTGATAATGAGTCTCCTTGTCTGAGACCATTGTAGATATCAAAGTGATCGGAAAGTTTCCCATATACTTTGATTCTACAATTCGTATGGAGCAACGTTATTTGTACAAGCTACCGCAATTTCACTGGTACACCAAGTTCCTGTATCGCGTGGTAGAGCTGCTGGTGGGACATACTGTCGTAGGCGGGTTTAAAATCGACATACAGCTCATGGACCGTTGTGTTGTATTCATAACACTTTTCCAGAATCTGCCTTAGGGTAACGACTGATCTGTCGTCGACTTTCTAGCTCTAAACCCACTTGGTATTCGCCGATAGAGCTTCTGTGTTAGCCTTTAGTCTCTCGTTGAGGACTTTAGGGAAGTTGAGTAATGATATCCCTCTATAGTTTTCGCAAGGCGTCTTATCGCCTTTTTCATCTTATTCCATTCCTCTGGCATTTACTCTCTTGATAAAATGTTTTTAATAAGGTTGTGCATTTCATCGGTTACTTTCGCTCCTCCATATTTGAACACTTCTGCCGGGAGTCGGTCTTGCGGGATGATTCGTCATTTTCTTTATGGCCTCTTCTACCTCGTTTCGACTAGTTTCTAACCCTTTCCTATGTAGATAAGGAATAAGGTTATTGGAGAAAAGATTGCCAACACTTCCATCAAACTCAAATTGCCCAAGTATTCGTATAAAGAAAAATTTAAAGTGTTTAAACATATTTGGATGCCAGACAAAATAAAGATTTTAAGTTTCCTGTTCCCGGTAGACGAAATTTGACAAAATAAAGAAAAGCATTCTTAGTTGGCATACACCGATGCCTTGAAATGAGCACTGTGGAAGGTGTGCATTATCTTTGAAACCAAAGAAGAAGATCCACAGAAGGGACTGGGAAGCATGCACAGCACTCTCTGGTTACATAATGATTTACAAACTAGAAAAATGCGATGAATATGCCCCAACTCAATGTCATCAATTTGGTACATAATTAGCAGAATCTCTCAAGGCAATCTAAAGTGCTTAAACCACGAGAACAAGAAAATAGCCGAAGACAACAGAAACATATTAAAAGCTGTCATAAAAATTATCTTGTTATGTGGACGGCATGATATTTTATTATGGAGTCACCAGGAGCAATGTTATATAGGGTTACTAGAACCAGAATATAATAATGTTAGTTTTAGGACTCTGCTTTGTTAGCTATTAGCTCTTCTTCTTTTTTAGCTAAAGCCTACGACTACATACAGGCTCTAATGTCTATATTAAGATTTCTAAGGAACGACCTCAAGCAAAGTTTTCAAGAACCCCAAGAAAGGAGCTACGGCGAAATAATAATTCCGCGTTTGGTTGGAACGCAAGTTCATCGCCAAAATTTTCAGGCAGACTCAGCCGAAGGACACTAACGTAGAAATCTGTTTTTCCTTTTGTTGATTATTTGGACACGGAGCTGGGAGCACGCTTGTAGATAAAGATGGCCAGCTGATATTCAGCTTTTGATTCCTGGTCGAACCAAAATGCACAAAAAAACTATCGAACGTATTCAAAAAGTTCTAATGATCAAAAATCGTGGCCATCTGACTCTAAGTTTCAGCTGTGCTATACAAGATGGATAGATTCTTTTGGAAAACCATATACTGCTCTTGAAGCCTTTGACTCATGTTATGCGACCGTTAAACCAAATATAGAAACAATGCTGCAAATTTCTGCAACTGTCTGTTTTAACATCTACTCTCGAACGGACGACTTAATAGTTACGTCCAAACAGAACAGGACCTAAGCGCTTCACTGGGTTAGCTCTTCTCATAGTACACCGAAACATAATTGTCGATCCTGTAGATGTAATTCAACGTTTTATATCAAATAGAACAACAGTAAATTTCATTCCTTAGAAATATTAACTCTTTGTTTACGTAACGCTAAGTATACCAAACGCATTCCATTAAAATTTTATATCTACGCCCATGACTTCCAAAAATATGATGAATGTTTGGGATGTTTTTGTATGCAAAAGATTCGTGTAAAAGTAGCCCTTGATTGAAAATAAAAATTTATGTCATGGGAACGAAGATTCATTTCCAAAGCATTTCTGGTGGGCTGTATTTCTTTTTAATTTTCCAAAACTAATATGTAATTGATTAGTTATTCTCCGTTCCATTAACAGCTTTGCCGTTACCAACACATCAATTACTAATTCATAAAACCATAAGATTGCATACGTAAATAAAGTTGAAACTTCAAACGTTAAAATTCAATTACACAGGCCTGCATTTTTTTCAAGTTTTAATGATGGATTCCTATGTACGTTTGTGCGCTGAATCCAAAAATGACCTTAGTTTCATTCAATGACCTCAGAAATTTTTGCAAATTGCAATTTATATATCGAAAAAAAAAACCACAAATATAATATGTACTGACAGATTTTAATACATAGGAAATGCTGCCATTTGTCGGTTTATGATGACATCATAAACCGGCAGATGGCAGCACTTACGTCATTAAACGTGTTGTACATCTCAGCTAGCTGTTAATGCTGACGAGTTGGTAGTATCCTCCGCGATCAAAAGTGTTTGTGTCGGCGAATATACGCTAAAAAGTAAACATATAGGATTCGAAATGGCGTCAAATGGCGTAAAAAGTCTGCAGATTATTTTTGTTACATTTGTGGTGAGTTAATGGTACCAACACAAAAAAGACATATAATAACGTTCGTGCGGCAAGTGCATCTCGCGTATTTCGGTCTAAAAGTAGACAAAACTTGGGTGTAAAAGTAGAGATAAAGACAAAACTTGGACACCCCACTATGTGTGCTATACGTGTGTTGAAAGGCTGAGACGGTGGTCAATGGGTAAACAACATTGTTTCAGATTTCGCGTTTCAATAGTCTGGCGAGAGTCACAAAATCGTAAGTGATGATTGTTACTTTTGTTCAACCGGTGTTCACGGTTTCAATGTAAACAATAAAAATAACATCGTCTATTCAAATATACCATCGGCTTTACGCCCTGTCCCTCATGGTCCAGATGAACCAGTGCCAATGCAACCAGAACATTTACCTGAAGTAGATTGTTCAGAAATTGAATCAAGTGAAGAAACTGAACATAACGAAGCGGACTATGAACCTGGCAATTCTGCTCCACAACCATTTACACAAACTGAACTCGACGATTTGATTCGCTACTTACATCTGAGCAGAAATGCTTCAGAATTGCTAGGTTCACGGCTTAAAGATAAGAATATGCTCGCAGCTGGCGTTTCGTATTCCTGGTTCAGGTACAGAGAAAAAGATTTTATTCCATACTTTTCGCAAGAAAGAGGCTTAGTATTCTGCAATAAAGTGTGTGGACTGTTTGAGACATTCAACATTCCGTACGAAAGCACTGATTGGAGACTACTCATCGATTCGTCGAAACGAAGCCTTAAAGTTGTCCTGCTTCACAACTGAAACAGGTATGCATCAATACTCATATGACATTCTGTACACTTACAAGAACGGTATGATAATTTAAAATTTGTTCTCCAGAAAATTAAGTACGACGATTATAAATGGATCATGTGTGGTGATCTCAAAGTAAAATCGATATCATTGGAAACAGAAAGTTTGGCCACAACGAGCGTCATTGGAACCTGGAGTAAAAAAATGTGCTCCAAAGACCTCTCATCGAATCGACGATAGTTCTCCTTTCACCTCTACATATTAAATTAGGCTTGCTGAAGCAATTTATGAACGCCTTACCAAAAGATGGTAAAAGTTTCCAGTCCAGTACATTTGTAACAAATTTCCAGCCTTGTCAACCCAAAACTAAAAGAGGGTATCTTTACTGGTCCGGACATTAGAAAACTTTGCGAAATTTTGAAAAAGAAATGGAAGTTGCTGAAAAAGAAGCCTGGGTCGCCTTTAAAGACGTAGTAACCAAGTTTCTGGGCAACAAGAAGGATCCGAATTTTAAGTCTATCGTTGAGACTATGCTGCAGAAGTGACAAAATTTAGGCTGTTCCATGAGTTTGAAGGTTCATTTCCTACATTCACATTTGGACTACTTTCCTGAGAATCTGAATGCTGTGAGAGAAGGACATCAAAGAAATGGAAAAGCGTTACCAATAAAGATGGAATACTACAATGATGGCGGACTATTGCTGGGTGTTGCACTGAGATGATCTCAGAAGAGCAAATGCACGGAAAAGCCTGAAACAGAGCATGGCTGGTCCAAAGAGACATCGACATAACGACTAAAATCGTAAGTTTTATGTTTATTATAAGCCGCAAAATAATACGTTTTATAGTAAACAAACCTATTTCACTCTGTCATTAAGTCTCATATTTGTGATATTTTTCAACATATACTACATTTGGCAAATTGCGATTTGCAAAAAATTCTCAAGATGATGGAAAGAAACTAAGGTAATTTTCAGGTTCAGCGCACAAAGATACATCGGAATCAATCATCAAATGTTAAAAAACAGAACCATGGCAGAGTAGTGTTATTAATGCATTACAACTATCCACTTACATGCATTACAACTATTATAACTATATAATTAAATGTCTTGACAACCTATTACAAATATGTACTTCGAACGTATAGTAGAAATAAAATACCCAAAAAGCTATAGTGTCTCTCGTTATTCCTATTACTATTACAAGTCAAGTGTTAAGCGGTGCAGACTCAAAGAAACACATAATGGGGTATTATGTAGTAAAACAGCAGGAATTGCAATTTTTTTACTTAGCACTTAGTGCAAGAAAAAGAGTAAAAAGAGCAATTTGATGTATTTAAATTATACAATATATCAAATAAAAATAAATCATAGTTTATTAATTTTTAATAATTATTTAGGAAGGTTAAATCTTAATTAACCTTGACTCTTCTCTTCCAGCACATGAAAGTGTTTTTTTATACTGAAGCATATGCTGTTCTTGCAGCGATTAAAATTTTAATTGCCTATGAAAATGCTTCTGCAGTAATTTTTAAGCGTTTTGGAAAGCATTGACAATAGAATTAATTGCAAAGCTCATGATATTATCCTGGAAATCAGGCAATTTATTTTGGCTGCTCATAAAAATAATTACGTCGTGCGACAAAAAACATTATCAATGCAGGTCTGAGGACCTCGATCGATTCTGGTCGGATCATTAAAACAGTGCTGAATATTAAAAGAAGACATAAGATCGATTAGCATGTTCTTTTGTTTCGTATTGCCTATAAAATTAACATTTATGTCACCAGCAATAACTAGTAATTTATTTTCTGCTGTTTTGATGCCGAGGATTTCGGAAAAAGTATCACATATTGTGTTAATGTCAGTAGTAGGTGGACAGTAAACACAAATTACTACAATGCAGCAGCTTGTTGATTTGAATTCAGTAGCAGAGCATTCAACTTTATTAATAATGGAGTCTTTCTAGGTCAGGACGTCGAGATATGTGAGATTTGGAAATTTTATTTGAGACATAGATAGCCGAGCCACTGTGCTGTTTTGGACCACGACAAAAGGAACTGCTTAAGTAAAAATTATGAAGATAAATTGCTTGAAGTTGCTCAGATGACATTCAATGCTCAGATAACAGAACAAAGTCAGGATTAAAATCATTTAAAAAAGAATCAAGTTTAATAGTCTTGCTAGCTAGACTTCTAATATTTAAGTGAAACAAACACAATGCGGATCCAGGCACAATGTTTGAACGGTTATATTTAATATTAGTAGTGGAGTGACAAATTAAATTTGGTTCCTTGTGTACACAGGATTGTAAAACAGGGTCCTGTCGTCTCAATTGATGAAATCCATAGGAGGATTATTTTTGTCAGGTCAAAACTGAAAATTGGTTTTCGAACGGGTATGAAATTTCGAAAGATGCCGAAAAATCACTTTTGTACAGTAGTTCAGCAACTATACAAATACTAATACTAAACATGAAGAATCCAAATTGAATAATTCTAGAGATATTGGCTCTAATATCATAAAACTTCTCCATTTGTCACCATAGTAATCTTAAATAAATATAACAAGACGTGTACTAATTGAATAGTAGGAGACACAAAAATAGTAAGAAAAAATATTTTTATTTTATGACATCTAAATTTGGGGAGCCCTTATATAGTCATTATATAAAATACGCGGTTTTCCCTTTGATGTTTCTATTATTTTGTAATTATTTGGCACATCCATTTTAAAGACGCTTCTCAAATAAAAAAATGTCATTCACACCTATTCGCTATGTTTCAGATGAAAATAATTATTATTATTGTGAAATTATAAATTGTGAATATTATTATTAAGAAAATAATTATTATAGTGTTTTTCCCAAAATCACTTAAAATTTACCAATTATTCAGTACCTATTTTACCGATGTGAATTTCACAATAAACTTGGTGGATATATATATTTCTGACAACAGTCGCAGGGCGCAAACTGATAGATTTCAGGTAAGAGCGCAAGACGACCGGGCGCAAGTCCATCTTTAACTCATATTTAAACATATCTTTATTTGAACTCATTTCTTCTGACAAAACTTGTTGTTTACATGTAATTTTTATAAGAATAGTTCTTAGTTTTACTGTAAAAATAAGTTTGACTTCAACTATAAGCTATATACTATACAGTTCTATGTCCCAAATTAAGTTATAGATTCATAAAAGTCACAATTGAAATGTATGTCCCAAGTTAGCCAACTATAGAGGGTAACCTGTTTTTAATTTTTTTTTTCTTAACATAATAAAAATTAAAAACATTTTTTTATACAAACATAGACCTAAGTTTTGTAGTAAAGCAGATGATAAAAAAATAGCTCTAAACATGTAGACACCATGATGCATCAAACGTCAAAAGTGTGCCAAGTTAGCCTGCTTGACAGTACATAACTTAAGATTGATCTACTTAGTGATCATTTCCGCTTACAACAAAAATTACTGAAGAAATTTCTAATATTAATTTTATTTAAATATATCATTACTTTCTTTTGTTTTTACATGTAGCTAAATGATCTTAATAGTTCAGTCATTGTCTTTACACATTATAATTTAAAAGATAAACAATACAAAAGTATTATTATGATAGACTAATTGCTGACTTGAAAAGGTGACAGCGTTCAATTACCAGACATTTAATAAATTGTATCATTTGAATTTAACCATTCTTATTTTTTTATCAACACGTGAGATTAATTGTTTAACTTTTGATTTTGACAGCACTTATTTTTGTTTCATTCATTTTGTATATATTGTTAATTATTTGTAGAAATAAACGAGTTAATTTTTAACGTTATTACTAAGTATCTCGCGTCTTATTTTGACTTATTCTTTATTTCCATGAGTTACTGCCATATATCTTAATAGATTGCGCAGTGATCTAAATTAATTAATTAAATTAATTTTTATTAAATGAAATATTTTATTGGTAAATTAATACCAGTTCTATTCAAGTTTGATTCCGATTTAATTATTCTTATTAAATCGAAATAATCGGATTAAATTATGCTTATTATTCTTATTAAATAGAAATGTAATTCTTATTTAATTATTGAAGTTTCAAATTCTTTTCATTTGTTCTAACATTCTTTCCAAGCTGCCACAATTGCCGTATATTTTCAAATTCCCATTTGTTCCCAAATCTCTCATTTGTACAGTAACCTTACCGCTCGCCAACATTAGAATAGTAAACATTTCGTGCATCCAAACATTTAATTAAAGTACAAGATCATTTCTAAAGCACAAGTTACTAGAGCGTGTAGAGAATTTAAGGGATAAAGTTAATCAGTGTCAGACCCTCATTTCAGTCAAAAATTATATCAGTTAAATATAAAATACAAATGTGTGAGATCTATATTAACATACTATGGACACTGCGCCAGATCCTTAAATGTTTTGTAATCTTTGTATATTATTTCGTACATGCGTAAGATATTTGATAAGGCAAAACAAAAGATTTATAAAGAAAATATATAAATATAAAGAAAATATAAAAAACTGATTTCTCTACAATAAGTAGGGTAGTACTCATTTTAATGCAAAACACCTTGCATATGTCTACCAATAGACTTTAAACATATATAGAAGATTTAATAAAATAATAATTATTCGATACAGAGTTAGTGTGTATTTAGTTACACACATATAATGACGTTCTGAAAAATAAGGGTGTTGATAAAGCTTAATACCTTATAGCAGAAATGGCCAACCACCCGCGGTTCATCGACATTTTTTCCGATTTGTTAGTCTCTCATATTTGTTACACATTTTTCGAAGACGACCTGCTTAATCTAAATAATTAATGTAGTCCTGTCATTAAACGACGATACCCATCCATATGATGAAGAAAATATATAATGAGAGCGCAATTAATTGTTACACATCAATTATGTAAACAATTACTCTATTTCTTCGTGAAAAAAGGTATACTATAGGGCATAGCTATTATAGGTGTTTGTATATTTAATATTGAAAATTTAAACAAAAATGCAAGACATTATTGCTAAATCTACGAAACTGTTAAGGACGTACAGTTTCGTACATCCTTAACAGTGAGTATCGTTTTAAAAAAATCAAGATTTTTCTTCATTATTTGAGAGCATTCATTTTCAAAATTAAGTTCTCCGAACTTTCCTTATTCTCAATCTCACTGAATCGCTTAAAAATTATAGCGTCCATTGTTGAGAAAATGTGCGATAAAATTTCTAGCAAACTTATATGGAAAAATAAGTGAAAATAAACTATGTAGTATGGTTATGTGCTCATTATGGTTGTGTGTATATTGATTTTGTAAAGATAAATCCTATCGTAAGCTTGTAAAATAGATACTCTGGTACTTAAGTTAAGCACCCTTTGCAAAAGTAAAGTAGGCGCCAGGCGGTGCGAATAGAAAAGATGTATTAGCAGCGGGACACCCATTTCACACATTTTAAAATGAGAAGACATGCATTTTGCATGTATCAATAATTTGGGTTTCATTCTATCATTGGCGTCCTCATATCATCCATTTCACTTTTACTTTAAAACTATACTATACGTTTTATCCTACATGTATAAGTATACGGTTGTACTTTAGAATATACAAGTATACTTTAAACAATTTTAAATAACGCGATTTTGTTTAACCCTAGACCTCGTTTATTAAAGGGCTTCTGGATTTCGACATTATTACTGAGTTATGGGGAAAAAAATGTCGAAAGAAACATTTTTAAATAAACAAAATGTAATTAAAATTCGATTTAATTAGATATTGATTTAATTGTTAGCATTGATTTTTATAAAAAGTATAAAAACTTTTTAAAAAAGAATGTCAAAATACCTTGACCCGATTCTGGTTCAACGATCGATTAGCGTAGAAGAATGAAGTAAATAAGTGAGCAACGGTTAATTTTGCACATCTTTACAATTCAAAAATATGTTTCAGTCCTTAATAAGCTTTCTGTTCGACAACATAAAAATATTACTTTATTTTAAACTACTAATAAATAATGAATTTATGGCTCAAGCTAAACTAACCACTTTACTCAAAATTTATATGATAGTTAAAAATTAAGTAGATAGATAGAAATGTTTGGTTCCAGTAAATTTGTGATAAGTTTGAGTTCCTCCCAAAGTTATAATTTGGGACTATAACATCTGCTACTGACTATAACATTTATTAACTTTCAAGAGTATCAGCTTACAAAACTCATAAAATGTAAAATATTTGTTCCTACCTCTTTTTCGTATCTACAATTATCTCATATCTACTATAACTATTACACTTGTTTCTACATTTCTACAAGTGAGCAGGAAGAATTGTTTTAGGTATTACAGACTGTCCCTTTTGACCTATTAAGGCTCGGCCTCGAATCCGGGTCTTCTCTTAAAAACAATCAAGAGAGCTGTCATCATACAGAAAAATTGATGACAGTGTGTTCAAAATTAGTTTAGAATATTCAACTGGTGTAATTATTGAAACATGGCACAAGAACAACATCGCACAAGAGCAAATTATGAAGCTTTCATGGTGGCGAGGACATCTGCTGCACACATCTGTAGGAAGAAGAAGAGGGAGTCGGAAGCTAATAAGGTGGTAGAGATTGAGGAAATGGCAAAAAGAAGGGAAACACGCGAAATGTACGCTAGAATTAAGGAGGAGAAAGCAAGGAGCACGATGATCAGTGACGGAATTGGAAACCTTGTCATTGGCATTAGTAACGTCTTTGACGTTTGGGCTGACTCCTTCGAGAATTTGTTGAACGAGGCCAGTGAGAGTACAATCGCAAGGGGAACACCAACAGCAGGTGGCATTACGAGTAGTAGAGCCGAATCTCGGTAAGGTCAAGGAAGCTATAAGGAGCATGAAAAATAAAAACACACCTGGTGGAGACATGATTCCAGCGGAACTCTTGAAATAAGGTGGAGAACAACTGCATATGAACTGACACGCACGAATCTGCAGAGTCTGGGAACAAGAGCAGGTGTCAAATGACTGGAATGTTGCCCACATCTGCCGCCTACACAAGAAGGACTCCAAGTTGGATTGCGCTAACTACCGGGGTATATCCCTTCTAAATACTGCCTATAAGGTTTTAACTAAAATTCTAGCCAGACGACTCAAACCTTTCTCATAAAGAGCGTTGGGTGACTACCGCTGCGGCTTTACAAGGGGCAGAAAAACTACTGATAAAATTTTGACAATCAGGTGCATCCTCAAAAAATGTTATGAATTTAACATCACCGTACACCAGTTATCATTTGACTATAAACAAGCTTATGACAGTGTAGTTAGACATATTTGTACGGAACAGCAGACGTGTATTAGGCTTATGACGCGAGTTCAGTATCGCAAGAGGCCTAAGGCAAGGGGATCCCTCTTATGCATCCTCTTCAATCTCACTCTGGAGCGTATTGTAAGGAAGATTAGAGTGAACCCCGGAGGAACCCTTTTCAACCGTTCTGTGCAGTATCTGGCTTATGCCAATGACGTTGTCCTACGCCTTAGAAGAGATAGGGAACTTAGAGAAACTTTTCAACAGCTGGAAGAAAAGTCTAAAATAGCAGGACTTTAGGTTAACATGAGCAAAACAAAGTATATGGTAATATCCCGAACGGTGCCGTAAGCAGTGACACCACTTACCATTCAGGATAGCCAGTTTGAAAGGACACCTACTTTTAAGTATCTTGACTCCGTTGTCACTGAGAACAATAACACACTGTATGAAATAAAAGAGCTTCTAAAATCTGTCTTACTGACGTGGCAAAGCAAAAAGAGGATTTATAGAACTGTCATAAGGGCTTAAGTAATATTTGGGAGTGAAATATGGGTGCTGAACGCACACGATGAGAGGATTCTGAATATATGGGAGCAGAAAATGCGATGGGTATATTTTTCGGTGTGCGATGGGGGTGCCTGGCGTATCAGAAAGAAAGACAAAATACTCCGTAAGAACTCTACGAGGATCTTACGTTGATGACTGAAGTAAAAAATGCCCGGATGCGATAGCTGTGACATCCCCTGTGAATGCCAGAATACCGGGCGGCGCGGAAAGTGTTCACGCAACAACCGGAATGGATCGGCGATGGATCGAGATGCGTGGCGGGACGTTGTGTAGAAGGCTTGAGCTTTTGATGGGCTGCAATTTCATTTTGAAAAAAATAACAACTTTACAACCCACTCGGTTCGGACTAACGCGGCTCGCCTGTACTTATAAAATTTCTTACGTATAGTAAATCACATAATAAAAACAAGATATGTTTAAACTAGCAAATATTAGCTTACATTTTGGTTACATACAAAGTTCATCTATACAAACCAGGTGGCACGAGCCGCAAGCAGTGTCAACAATATCAAGTAAAATGCGTGTATGCTGTAGAAGCCTATTTAATTTAAAGGAATGACATTTTTGTTTTACATGCACAAATCAGTTATTTATTAACTACGTATTATAAATTTCATTATATTAATGAAATCTATAATACGTAGTTGACTGACTAAATTTACCAATACACGAGCTTTCTCATTTAGACGTTACGCTGTGTGTTTCTATTTATTTAGCATCCGCTGTTGTAAAATTAGTTACTCCACATTACCAGTATTTTCGTATTACTAATTAAGGTAAAAACATTAATTAGCCAACAAGGTGGAAAAAGCCCATACAAATCTCACACTTCAGTTTGTATAAATAAGAAACCCCTGTATATATGTAAAATTGTGATTTTAGAAAAAAGTGTTTCAAATAAGATGGGAAAAAGCTTTAAACAGAGTAAACAATAAAATTAATGTGAAAAATTAATTCTGTCTTTTATAGGTACTGAAGTATTATAAATTTTAAACTTGACAACGTAACGCATTACAAATATTTGATAACATAACATTTAAAATGTAATTATTGATAACATTTTAAAACCTTTAAATTATCTATTAATGAAAGATTTGGAGTATGCAGGTTACGGCCCTGATAATCTATGATATAGCACAAAATACCTATTTCAATCTATTCAAGACAGAATCAATTTAAACATACTAAAAATATAATGCACAAATTTATCAATAAAAGATAGGTGCAAAGGTTAAATATAATCTCATCTACTTCTTCCTGCATTCCCTTTAATGAAGAATGCCACTTTAACCCAACCGGAGCAAGTAATAAAGCACAAGTATTCTAAAGTAAAGATTCATTTATATATGAATTAAACATTTTAAAGTATGGCCACAGAGTAATTAATAATTTTCATTTTAGAAAATTCATTTAGAAGTATTATTTGCCACAAGAAAATTTGTAAAAGCATTAGTATATATTCTTAAATCAATTCGCACAATTATTATTGAAATTGAAATCATGTTTAAAAACAAAACAATCAAAATGCTTAGCTTCTAATTCAAGTGTATCAACTATAGCGTGTATCCACTATAGCAACAATTAAATATAATGTAGCAAATATCTAAATGCGTGCACTATGCGAGGTACGATATACACTTTTTAACTATTTTGTAAAAGATCACGTTTTTATTTATTAATATCAGATTACTATAAAAAGATTGAAGATTATATTCTTTTTGAGTTTGTCTGTTGATTTATTAATAAACAGATTTTTGTTAGCATCTACATTGTGCGTTTCATTTGGGCCACGTTGATCTAGCAAGGTTCCATAGTATTAGACTACCCGCTACTTACGAGCTGCAAAAGTGTACTTAATACTTCCCTTTTGTTCAAAATTTAAGTTAATTAAATTTTAATAGGAGCTAGACGATATACTTTATATTTTTGATTTAATGTTTCCATTTATTCAGTTCAGTTATTTATAGACTAATCAAAGTATGTAATATATATTAGAACGTTAGACCTATTTAAATATATCAAGTTACGCTACTGTCTGAATTAAAAAACATAAAAATATTGTCAAAAGATTTTTAATCTTATCCTTATGTTCTAAAACTATGTTAGATATTGTTCGAAAAGGTTGTTTGCACGTATATGCAATGTATTGGGACGATCTACAATGTGTCGTCCAGTCAAAAAATATAAAACAAAAACCAATAAAATAGATTTCAAGAAAACAATAACTTTTAAGTCAAGAATTTATAGGCTTTAAAATAAATTATTTTCATCCCAATCTTGGTACGTTAGTATAATTTATTTGTAGTAGAAGGGAAAAAGCTTTTATTAACTTTCGTGCTTTTAGAGTTTGA
>WYDF02305798.1:0-15287 GCA_009867245.2 Adranes taylori | reverse complement strand
ATAGAATGACATGTCAATATAAGAAGGGTTGATGCAAAGTGAAAGGAGTGATACGTGTTGGAGAAAAAATGGTGAGGAATCGAGGAAGGGGAGTGCGAGTGGTAGATATAGAGGAAGGAGAAGGGATAAGAAATGGATATAGATGATGGAAAAAAGAAAGAAGAAAGGGGAAGGAAAATAGAAGATTCTAAACAGGGCGGAGGTAAGGCTATGAAAGGGATGGGGACGAGGGGATAGGGTAAAAAGTGAGATACGACAAGAAGTGAAAAGAAAGAATGGAAAATACTGGGAGATGGAGGAACAGGCAATTTAAGAATTATGTGTTGGAATGTGGCCGAATTAAAATACAAAATATGAATGCGGGAGTTTAATGAATATGTAAGTTTGTTTGATTTGCTTGGTTTAGTTGAAACATGGATAGAGAGTAGTGGGTGGGAGGAGGTGGAAGGGAGGCATCATCGTGGTTTTAACTGGAGTATGCAGGGTGCAACGAGAGCGCATCAATGGGGTAAGGCTTGTGGACGTTTAATAACGGGTGTTAAATGTGGCATAAATAAAGCAAAACAGATACATGGGATTTGGGAGTTGGGGGGGGGGAGACTGGTAGGATGATTGAGGTGGGAGGAAAGGGGATGATGTTTTGTTGGTATGTAGGGGTGAAGTAAATTTGTAGCAAAAGTGAGTGAAACAGTAAGGGTAGACGGGCAGTTATGGGACATGATGGTAATTATGGGGGATTAGAATGTACGTTTTGGGGAAGAAGGGCGGAGATGCTTGGGAAAAAGAAATATATCTGGAGATGAAATCAAAGGATAGAGTGATGAATGGAGAAGAAATTGGAATGCGTGGATGAAAAGGGATGGGTTGTGGGAAATGGTTCCACCGAAGGAGACTGCTAAGGGAACATAACGTTTAGAGGGCATGGTGGTGGGTGAGTTATAGACTATGGGGTTATGTGTGTGAACGCTGGGAAGATTTTAGATAATATGAGAGTGGGTGAGGCGGTTTATTCAGATCATTTCCCTATTGAGACAGAATGGAAGGTAGATATGAATGAAGAGAATGAGAGGATATGGTGGATAGGAAATGTGGAGAAGGAATGTATGTATGGATTGAAGATGGAAGAATAGAGCCAGTTGACAGAATGAATAAAGTGTATTGGGAAAGAATGAACAGTATAGAAGAGGTGGCAGGAGTGGTATTAGGGATGTTGGAACGGTTAAGAACAGGAAGATGGGTAAAAATAAGAAAGGGAAATATATGGAAGTGGATTTGCAATGAACAAAGAAGAAAAAGTAGCTAAGGGAGATTGAGGAAAGTGATGGACGGTGAGACGAAATGGGATGAGTATAAAGGTGCTAAGGTTAAGGAAAAAGCGAAGAGAACAGATGAGGAGGAAATAAGTAAAATAAATGGTGAGAAGGAAGTATGGAGTTAGAAGAAGGGGGATGGTGGTAGGGAAAAGAGAAAGGTGTAATATAGGTATAAGAGAATGGGAGAAAAAGTGTAGGAAGGAAGAGTTTAATGAAAGAATATGGGGCGGGTTTGTAGCGATGGGGAAAGAGGATTAGTCAAGATAGAAGAGAGCGAGGTGGCAGAAATAAGTACAGAAGAGGTTAGGAATGAGATAAAGAAAATGTAAAAGGGTGGGACAACAGGGCAGAGTAGGGTACCCGTGGATGTACGGAAAAGTATGAATGGAATAAGCGCGTTGGTAAGAGGAATTAATTAAATATTGAAACGAGAGGAACGAGAGGGGAAAGTGTATAAGAGGGGAAACAATGGATGTAGAAATTTTAGAAACAATTTAGACAATTTAGAAAGGATGAAGAAAGCTCAGTAACAATTATGGGTTGGATATATAGATTGTATGCGAGGGTTATAAATTAGAGGTTACAAGAAAAGATAAGGATGAAGGGAATTATGCCAGAATGGATCCATCTCAGAATGGATTCATTAGAGGTAGGGAGACGGCGGATAGTATTGTAACAATTAACTATGTCATGAATAGCGTAAAGAGAGATAACGAAAAGAAGGAAGTTGACCTACTATTGTAGACCTGAAAAGCGGGATCAGGAAGAAATTTTTGATTCTAGTCGAATTCTCCGTCTACTTAAAATTTTCTAGCAAAAGTTTCTTTCAAGGCTTGCCTTTCTGTGGCTGATGCTGTCGAATTCCACCGGCTTTGACATCGATGTTGACGGCCTGCCACTGCTTCTGTCATCCTCGATGGTCTTACGACCACTTCTAAAGCGTTCGTATCACAAATAAACGTTTGTTTTTGATAGAATGTTGTAACCTAAACACTTCTCTACCATTTCCAACGTCGTCGCAACGCTAAAACTTCTCCAACATTTCCAGGGTCTTCGCACAGCAAAATTTAATATAAACTAGTTGATGCAAACTCGATTCCATTTTTAAAACAGTAAAACATCGAAAACACACACAGAACCAGATGTACTCAAAATGACGTAATCTTTACAAATGTCCAGCTATGATGCTGAAATTTAATGAAAATCGCAATCACAGATGTGGCCATAGAATAAGATCTCAAATCTGGTAACATAGAGTATTACAGGGTGGTTGTGCCTGAAACTTTGTGAACAAAGTGATATTTACGTAGCACGTATAGGTTGTCCAAGAAATTTTGATATCTATTATTTTGTTGGAATGTGTGCTTTATTCATGTGTTGACAAATCCACAGAAACATTGTTATAATTTGGGAAAATGGTTTGCACGTATGCGCGAAAAAAATATTTCAGGAAGTACCAAAATTCGAAAATTCTCTGCATAAAATTTTCAAGTTTAAAGTACGTGCAAAATTCTAAATTTGGATTAAAGCGGGTCCCAGAAATCAGATTGAAGCTAATAACTGTTTACGCGGAGTTGTATAATTAATATAGCACAGGCTTAAATCCGTACTAATCTATCAATTTTAACCAAGACTGAGTAAAATAATCCGAAAAACTATACTTTTGGACAGAAAACAATCTTTTGAGATGTTATTGTCCAGATTTCATCGGGACTTTAGGTATACAGATACTTTAGGATAGCATAAAATTTCCACAAAATCATAAAGCACCGGCCCAGGAGATAACATATTGTTGGGGAAAAAATTTCAATCTAGATATTTGTAGATAGTCTAGATATCAAGAAGATGGGTGGCATTTATTTTAAGCTACGGAGAAATAAACAAACCAGTGTAATTTGAGAGAGAAATTTAAACGGAGCCAATTATTTTAAACACAGGTGATGTGCGTAGATTGTACAAATATCAGTTGGAGACTGCAGTTGTTTCAAATTACATATTTCTAGACGGTATCACTGCCTCTTGGACAACAAAGCATTAGCATATAGAGCTAAAAAAATGATCAATTAAATCGCAATATCTAACATTGATCAAATAGTCATTCCTTCACAGTCACTTGAGTTTGCACCTTTTTATATTGTAATGAAATGTAGAGGGAGGGGGTGAAGGGGCCTGTGTTACTGGGGTGCGTAGCAAATACTTATTTAAATCGGGTAAGTGTTCATTTGAAACTTTATTCCAGCGATCACAATACATTTACCATACCTAAATGTAGAAAGAGTTTAGGATGGTGATTCGCTTGGCTGCTAAAGGAGGATTGCTAACATAACCCCTTCATGTTAACTAACAAAGTCCTTCATGTCATTACTACATATGAGATACAGAAGTGATCGAAGGACGCTGCCTTGTGGTATGCCAAATTCTATGCTTCTTTTCTCGCTCATGCACTCCTCTATTTTTGTTAGATACATCCTGTTTCTTATATTGCTTTTCAGTAGTTTATGTGCTACTAATTTAATTCGTATATTCTCTAGCTTGTCTATTAGCATTTCCTGTGAGATATGTCTAAAAATACGCCATTGCTATGCCACTTTTGTCTAATACATCGTTTACCGCGCATTCCGTGTATGTATCTTTATGAAATGCATAAAGTGAATTTGAATTTTTTCTATGTATTTTACTAGCCTTGTCTTAATTATTTTTTTGGTTTTTTTTTCCTTTCGTTCATTTATTTTGTAATGTTCTGCTAGTTGCTTTTGGTCCCTGAATCTAGCTATTTTCTTTTGCACTTTGAATCAATATTTTGTCTCTCGCTCGGTAATCTGCTAAGAGAGAGAGTCTAGTGATTGTTACAAATGACGCAAACAAACATGTTTACCATTACAGAATAACAACTTTTGCACGTATGAATTCCTGGCCGCCTGGTCAGTTTGACGTGAGACCGCAGGTTAGAACCGTTCTCAGTGGACTGCTGAGAGAACGGGTAGCTACGAGTACGTGAATAATACAGGTGTTCGAGTTTAAGTGTTCGAGTTGGAGTTGTTGTGGGCAGCTGAAAAAGATTGTAACTGCTAATTAATAAAACAGCATTAACGATTTAACAAAATATCGTTTATTGGTCTTCTAGACAATCTAGATAAAGAAAGAAATATATATACTCGATAAAATGTTAATAATATACAAATGAATAAATGTCAAATTAAATTAATGACGCAATAATAGCGGTTAGCAAATAAACAATAGCGGTTCTATCATAAACAAAAGAATATTTAAGCGGTGCAAATAAAATAGTGGAAATGTATACTGATAATAATTAAAAACAAAATCAAAGCGGTACATGTAAATCAATTCAAAAGTGCAATGACAAAATAATAAAATAGTACTAATGCGGAAAGCATGTACATATAGTCAATAATACAATCGGGAAAGCGATGGTAAATCTAAACACACGATATGAATAATGGAAAAGGTAGGTATCGTAGGAGACTACTATGATGCGTAACACCGCGAGGTGCGCCAGTGTTACTGTTGTTGACTGACTGAAACTAACATTGAGGCGCACCGGTTAGAAGTATACTCTAGTTGTATAAAAAACAGGTTGGTGATGGGATGGATAGGAAGAGAAACAAACCTATTCAAAATGCATGCGATGAAAATAATAGTGTATGATATATGAAATCGCTTACCAAATGCATTATTTTCTCAGCGGCTGTCGCTCTGTCTGCTGTTTCGGCATTGTGCTGGCTTCCTGGTCGCTCCTCTGGCTGCTGCTGGACGTCTTATTTCGAGCTCTCAAAATCAGAAACTGAATTATTATACTCAAAATCTCGGTA
Organism: Adranes taylori; assembly: GCA_009867245.2. NCBI lineage: Eukaryota > Metazoa > Arthropoda > Insecta > Coleoptera > Staphylinidae > Adranes > Adranes taylori. The sequence goes on along the minus strand of WYDF02305798.1, from coordinate 10,144 downwards.
TTTATAAACTTGAGCCCTTACTCAGCTTGTGCTCTGTATACGAGTCAGCGCATAGGCATGTCATTTACTTCATGACACAGTCTTAATAAATTAGTCTACGGTTACCTAACACAGCAACATTGACGAGCCAAATATATCATTTTGTTCCCTATGCGGTCTCTTACATATAAAAGCGTAGACAACACGTCTTATACAGAAAATATACATACATTTTAAACATAAGTAAAGTGTGTGTAACACATATGACACCACACAACACAACGAATAAGAGTAGCATAATTCTATGCTGTACAATATACGCTAAGCCAATTCGTATCTTAAAGCAATAAATGCGATATATATTTATTATTAGTTCAATACAATATAGGGTTCCTAAAACCTATCTATTTAATCGAATTAATTTATTTCTTATGAACGATTACATAATTTGATGAGACTTTTATCTTCTAAGTAACATGTTTTGTTACAACATGAAATCTCTTTGTTTAATTTTCTTTATGATGCCCTTATTAATCAATTCGTTTCCTTACTTTAATGCTTTGCATCATTGCGCTTTGTTCTTTTGCTTCTACTATTGCGTTGATTAGGTTCTTCCATGTTATTGTTTCTGAACTTGTTCGAGTTCCTTTGAGGATTCAGTTAAATTTTCCATAATTTATTTCCTCTTTTGTTTTCGTTGGATTGATTTCTACGCTCTGCATGCATCCGTTTTGTATATTAAGTTGTAGTCATATACCGTCATATTTTTACTTGGTTTTTCGTTTGCTTTCTTGGTTTTTGTAATTATATGGTTGATAATTTTGAAGAACTTTCTAGGTTCCTGGTTAAATTTCTCTATAAAATTTTATTTTGTTGCTCAAATATAGACATATAATTGCTTTTCTCGTTAGGGCATTATAGTCTTTTATGTCGTAATATTGAGTTTTTTAATTACTAGCCGTGTTTCTGCTACACTTAGAATATCTATCTTTTTCATTTCTATAATAGCTTCTATATAATTTAATTTAGTCTCTAAGTTACTTATATTTATAAATCCTTCAGTGATATTTCCTTTATAGTTATTTCTTTATATTTGTCTCGCTCTCTGTGTTTATTCTTCCTCTTTTTTCCTACTAAAATTACATCCCTATATTATTCTTGCCGCCCTCCATATTCATAATTTATACTATTATGTTGTTTTCTTAGTTATTCCTTCATTTTTTTTTACACAAGTTGCTCCAAAGCGGGTGTTTTGGGCCTATTGAATGAATTCCACTTGAATATACCTTTATATAGTTTATACATGTATCAAAAAGACACATAACCACACCATCATACAAAAGTCATTGTTTCTTACAATGTTTTGTCATTTGATTTTATTTTAACTGTATGAAAATAATGTCAAGAAATACTGAATTAATTGTTATTTAGAAAGCAAAAGTACTTATTTTCTGTTCTGTCAAATCTGGCAAATTTTTATGATGCGCCTCGTAAAAATATAGCATATTACATATTAAAATACCACAAATTGTATTTGAAGTAAAAATGCCAACAAGCTTACTTACTACTCATGAAACAATTTTATTGATTTAAAACGTTTATCATAATTTAAGATCATTATCTCGCCTACATCTGAAAACCGATACATGTAATTATTTGATTGATCTATCTCCATTTTATATTATCTATTATATTATAGGGTATTTTTCGATTTGTAAAGAACCTTGATCCGAATGCAACACGCATTGTGTTTGATTTCTATAGGTTAGCAATTTTGTTATGCCTTTAACTATTATACAGATTTTATTTGGTAGCACCGTGCTACAATGTACAATTATTTATTAAGCTGTACAAATATGAAGCCATAGATTAAGCTATTAATTTTTTTTAATTGCGAAGTAGGTTTGCTTCTGGCAATTTTGGGCACAATATTATTTTATTCTTGACATAGAATAACTTACCTAGTATTTATATAAATTCATATATTATGGTATATTATGGCAATATAATTTATATGAGCTAAAACTTGTCAACGTTAATATCCGTTTTCTAGCAAAAGAAAATTGTAATAAGATTGTGATGCTTTGCATTAATAAAATATATGGTTTCGAAACCGATTACAATAAAATACATAAAAATTATTAAATATAAAATTGCATGCAAGCATACAACACCGAAAAAACAAAATGTTATATTTGTATATGCACAAGTTATAAAAACTTTCTATTATTATTCTACAATAAAAAATAAAAAATAAATAAACCTTTAGAATATATTTGGCCTATATACAAAATTAACTATATTAATCTCAAATGAATTTCATAATTTTATAAATTCAATTCAATTCAATCAATTATCTCTTCTGTGAGAAGAGAAGGTCCTTTCCCTTACTTCTTTCTACCCTCCACATGAATCATACATTCATTCCTTCACTTTCCCATCCTTTCCCCCTTACACCCACTTCTTATCACCCCTCCTTTCTTCCAAACTTCTACCATTCCCACTTTTTATCAAACTCGCCCTCCATCTTTTATTTCTACCCTCCTCCCCTTCATTTTTTACTTGCCGCATACCATCTTATACTTCTTACACACATCCCACAACAAATACTCTTCTTTAGTCCTTACTATTTCCAAATTTCCCTTACCTATCACCTCCTTGTTTTCACTCCCCTCTCCTTCTATCACTTCCTATTTCTTTTTTACCCTATCTACCGCGTTTTACTTATTTCAATTATAATTCTTTTCATTATATCTAAACCCATCCCCGCCTTTCCCAAACTTACTCTCCATTTTTCTTCCAACTCCCTTTTCTTCTCATTCCATTCAATTCCGTCAGACCTATTCATCCAATGATTTCATTTGTCTTTTATCCAATACTTATGTCCACCCTCCTCGTTCACATGTGAATGATTCACAATCGTTTTTTTTCTCTCATGCAAAAGCGTTCATACCAGAAATGTCCAGATACTAAAATATATTTTATCAGTGAAAATGTATACTTATATTTATGATAAAGGATGCCGCTAGCTTTCGGCGAAAAATCTTACAGCGTATTTATCCTTTCAGAATAAGCACGTGACAAAATTTTGCGTATGTATAAGTATCTAGATTTTTTCGCGGGATGGCTTTTGTTTCTTTATCTTTTTATCGAGATTTCGATTTCATTTATAAACGTATTAAATCTTTATAATATGAATTTATATTAATATTCGGTAATTAGTTATTACCAAATTGATTTATTAACTGGTATATTATATTTTTTTAAATTGAATTAGATTTGATTCGTCAATTTATATTATATTAGAGGATTACTCATTGAATTGATAAATTTTTTTGAATTGCTTATTGCAATCGCTACTTAATGAATGAATGATAATCCGGTATCAGATAGACCGCATTGACTGAATCCGACTCTACATTCATAAAACGCATCATTACTGGCGACGAGACATGAGTTTATGAGAATGACACCCAATACAGATATCAAGTGAGTGCATGGTGTACACCGAATGAACCAAGACCAAAAAAACCACATCATTTTGGGTTGAAAAAAAAGGCGTTGTACATCATGAATTCTTGCCAGAAGATCAGATAATTAACAAGTATTATTATTTGGCACTTATGAGGCGTTTGTGTAACACAATTCGCCAAAAAAGACCGGATATGTGGACAAACAATTCGTGGATTTTGCATCGATAACGCACTATCGAATAACCACCGAAATTAAAGGATAAGATTTATTTTGAGGAATAAACTGGTACCTTTAATTTTATGAATAAATTCCTGAGACTTTTTATTCATGGTGTATGGCTTACAAAAAAGGTAAAAATCAATCTAAACTGATTCAGTTGTACCTGATTTATTTACAGTGAGCTTGTTAGTTGCAATACAGAGTTAATAGTCTGTTACTATTAAAGCTAATTGCAATTAAAATTCTTCCATTACATATTTTTTTAATTAATTGCGTAACCAATTTAAAGATAACTGATTAATGAATATTAATGTGATAGTTCTATTACCTATTCATATAAATAGAGACAATTAATAGTTTAACAATATTATACGAAAAACAGCAGTAGCGTAATTTAATACATCTTTAAAATATTCCGATGACTTTACAAGAAATAAATTTTTATATCCCGAACAGAATGTAAATTTTATAGAAATCATATCGTTTATTATTTAAGTATTTTATTGCTTTTATATTATTCTACTTTGTGATCTATACTTTTCATGTATTACATAAAAGTAATTTAATTAGAAATCATAATTTGCTTTTCGGAAGGAAGAAAATATTTACAGAATCTGCAATTTCCTGCCAAATATTTTGGTTTTCATTTTGTGGAAATGCCACTTATGTCTTGGATTCCATAACAGAGTTGGGTTCCTCCGTATTGTTATATGAGCAAAAGTATGGATTCTTTGTCCATCTCCGTACTAAATTTGATAAAAAAATTTTTTTTATAGAAAATAATAAATTAATAGAACGAAAATTAAACAGAAATGTACAACTTTCAAAAAATACAATAAACAACAAATGATAGCATTGATGTTTTCAAAGTAAGTGATTTCATACATTAGAGGTTGTAGTAAGTGATTTCATACACTGACGTAATGGAAACGTCTCATTTAACGATACTGAAAAAACGCTAACTGACTTTTCATCATGTGATGGTAGTGTACCAATGTCATTAGTTTCTGCATTTTCTGATACCTCAGCCACAGTAGGTTTAGTAACTGTTTGATTTGCGGTAAAGCACTTGTCATTGAATTGGTCACGATTTGTGCTCCAAATACCGCTTCCGCGAAATGCACTCTCGGCTGTCCTGATGGAAGCAGCTTTGCCATATGCTTCATTCAATAGCTCAGACTTTTGAAATTGACCTTTTGGCATCTCTTAACCATCTCGTTTGCGCATCAATGAAATAATTTCCTATGGTTCAAAAAACGCCACATCGAGAGGCTGGAGTCTACGCGTAGTATGACTAGGCACTTGCAGAAGAAATATCCCTTCTTTACTTAGCGAATTCTATAGCAGAAACATACTTCCTGTGAGTGGTATGTCCGTCCAGTAGCAAAAGAATTGGCGAATCTTTACTACTACCTACATGTACATGTAAATGGTCTAACCATTCAACAAAGAGGTCAAAATTTATGTAGCCAGTGTTCGACACCCGTACTATACTGCCCGAAAGTGCTCCTAATTCAAGTTCATGCGGTTGCTTTTTCCTTTTAAATATAATCACGGGAACACTCATACAACAAATCATGATCGTTGTGACTCCTCTTGCCTCACTTGACACGTCGTCAATTTCTTTTTTTCTCTTGTCACCTATAATTTTTTAGTTCTTTTCTGTACCTGTGTAAAACCAGATTCATTTACACTATAAATTTTTTATGCTGTAAGTCCGTTGTCGTTAATAATTTTTTCAAGCAGGCCAAAAAATTTGTTAACCGTTTCCTTACTGAACCCTTTAATTCTTGCGATTGAGGTAGGTTCAGGCGTCAAAAATAATTTTCGCCGAATGCGCTGGGCGAAAATATTTGTAAGTGCGAGTCCGGATATATATTATATAACTTTATTTATAATATCTGTAATTTTCTAATATTTTTTAATAATTTAAGTAATATCTAATCATTTTCTAATTTCTGTCTTTCTATTAAAATTCTAAACAAAATCTAATAAACAAGCAATTTATTTTAGACCAAATGGTTGTCACATTTTGAGATCAAGATTTTGCAAGATTAATGATATGCGGTTGTATAAAAGAATCAATACAATAAATATAAAGTGTTGCTTACATCTATCGTTATGGTTTTGCGAATAATCTATATTTATGGGCGTAGACTAAGTTAGACAAATTTTAATGTGATTTATACAATTTGATAATATTGGTGTATTCAATGTCAACCAGTTTTTTTGCTAATATCAAGAAATGATAAAACATGACATAATAATTTGCACCTAAAAAGGACAGGTTGGATGTATGTTAATTATTTCCAATCTTGATTTAGATTTTCTTAGATTATTTACTATTTCTTGCTCTGCAAATCACGCCGCAACATTTTGTATCAATTGTGCACTACTACATTATTTTACTTAAGTTACTGTAGTAATTACATATTGTAATTAGATAGATACGTATATTTCATAAAAAGTACAATCGATCATTAAATTTACAATAAATCATACAGAATATAAAAATGGTCATAAAAGGAATAAATACTATGGTACAAAATATAAAGTTTTAGTTTAGCATTTTATAATTTGATTAAGCATTTAATTTAGATTTTTTAAATCTCTCTTTTGAAATTGTTTTCATTGTTTATATTTTTATAGCACGATGGTTGTAATATTATATAATAAGGGCCTTTATAGGTAGTTTTTAAATTGAATTTCGGGTATAGATATATATCTTTATTTCGTGTTTCGTAACTGTGTTTATTATTAACATTTCCACGAAAGAGATTTTTATTTTTAAAATTATATAATAAGCATTTATAAATGAATAACCCACTTAGTGTTAGGAGTTTTAGCTTGCGAAATTCGTTTCGGCAGGATTCACAAAATTTTAAATTGTTTATCATTCTTATGGATTTTTTTTTGTGCAGTGAAAATGCTATTTGAATTTGATGTGCAACCCCAGAATATGATGCCATACCTAAGTATAGATTCTACGCATGCATGATAAACTATTGCAATATGTTTCGGCTTACGGTATCTTTAAATCGTCGACGTAAATACGTGTTTGTGATTATTTTCGTGCAATTTTATCGGTATGCAAATACCAGGACAGTACATTGTCAATATATAGGCCTAAGAATTTAGTGCTACTCGACAATTCGCTTATGTTAGTTTCGGATAGTATGTCGTAATTTAGTTGCTTACCTCTTTGTGTCTTAAACTGCACACAAGTGGATTTCATTCTATTCATCAGCAATTTGTTTTGATTTAACCAATCATCAACGCTTTCAAACAATGCACTTGCAACGCTGACCAGATTTCCTTCTTTCTCTTTGATTAATATATGTGACAATAGTATGTTTGAAATTTGGTACAGGTAAGGGTAAGTCGTTAACATAAATCACAAAAAAGAGGAGACCTAGGATATTTCCCTGTGGTACTCCAAGTGAAACGTCCATCACCTCGGATTCGCCCCTTTCTGAAAACTGATCCACCACAACCTTTTGTATTCGATTCTGTAAATAAGATTCAATCAATTTATTTGCAGGCCCTCGTATACCATAACTTTCCAAGTTTATTTAAAAGAATCTTATGGTTAAGACAATCAAGGGCCTGGGAGAGATCAATAAATACTCCCAGGGGAATATTCTTTTCTTCTAGAGTCAGCAATATATTGCAAATAAAGTCAAAAGTTGCAGTTATTGTGGATTTACCCCTAAGGTTTTACATTAATGTTTACATTAAGGTTTTACACTAAGGTGAACAATAATTTACATTAATGTTCAATTAAATAGAATTTTAAATTAAACAGTAAGAATTGTACAGGGGTGATCAACATGCTTCGATGCTTCTGATAGAGAACCCCAAATATATCGAAGTCAAACAAGTAATGAAAAAGTTTTTATATTTAGCATAAGTTTTATGTGCAAATTTTATCTTTAACTTTATAACCACTGGCTATAAAACTTAATTTCAGGATATTTTTTATTTTTTATTTAGATCTAACATTGACCAAGTCATTATTAATACAGCTAGTTGAATTTATGCATCTGCTTTATTGACACAACCTTCACTAAGAAAGACGATTGGTAGATGTTAGGGTCGTGTAGCACTGTTTTTAGTTAAATTATCATTTTGATTGACATTTGATTGACATTTTAAATTATCATTGAGTCAAATAAAATTCAATACACACCTAGCAATATTATAAATTACTAAGTTTTGTGTTTTATTCTAAACAGTGAGGGGAAGCTGGGGATTATAACGTAATTTCGTAGTAAGTAAATTATAATAGGTATTAAAGTGTAGTAAGTAGTGTAGGAGGGAATCGCTGCGTACCCCATTAAAAACATTTTCTCTTGCCCGACACGTTGGAAGTAAAATCATTCCCCAAAAGCGAACGGCGATAATATTTACGATAAGGGCGTCAATGTGGCTACAGTATGTTTCCTGATCAGAATCCTTGAGCATATTATCAGGTAATATAATAGCAAGTAAAGAACGAAAATGATGGAGTACTTGTCGACAAAGATAATTTGTTAGTTTGAGTTTTTTGATAAAGCTTAGTACAACTCTTCTGGCTTTAATAAGTCTTGTATTATTTCTTTGAAGCTTCAGTAATGCATGATGTTTCCTTCAAAAATTCCATTCATCTTTCCAAATATATTGAAAGATAAGGGACATGATATCATTGTAATTCAATGAATATGTTTTCATTGTGTACATCCAAAAGCTCCACTTGTATCAAATAGCGCAGAATATATTTTTTAACAATTTCCAATTCATCATAATCTTTACAGAGTTGATGGAATAGACTACCATTCAAGAGATGGGACTTTATTTTATTGATAACATTTATAAAAATACTCATCGATTTGTGAGGTCTTCCATTAAGATGCTTTGCGACTAAATGTTAACGGTGAATGATGAAAATATATCGTGAAACATTTTTCAATCTTGATCCTGACAAAACCATGATGTTTGACCAACTATATTCGGTGTTCCATCAGTAGCACAAGCAATCACATTCGTAAAGGAATTTTTTTGCAGCGAAAAAGTTCTCAAGGGTTGCAAATACTGACGAACCATCCGTGTTGGTAGTAAGTAATTTTGAAAATAACATTTCTTCCATAATTTTTTGATTCGTACTTGAGATTCACGCAGATGACACTCATTTTATTGTAATGTAAATTCCTCAAAAATCGGTTTGCTGTTGCTTGTATATGTTGATTTAGTCTGATTTAGTTGATTTCGTCGTTGTCTTCCACGTCTCACAACCGTAGAAGAGTATTGATTTTAAATTTAACTTCAGCAATCGCAATTTTGTTTTTAATACTATTTCTTTGTATCTCCATATCGGGCGCAACTGGGGCGAAAGCTGCTTAGGTCTTCTTCATTTGATGGGCAATCTCTTCATCTGCTCCTCAAATTCTCAAATTACGCTCTCTAGATAGGAAGAAGTTTTGGTCTGTTCTCTCTGTGAGTCCCCAATGAATTCCGTTAACTCCCTCGGCCACTACTTTCCGCATTATTTGGTCTAACGCAACTATGAATAGAATAGGCGAAAGCAAACAACCTTGCTTTACTCCAGTTTTTATATCATTTGCATCAGAAAGTTCTCCGTCATAAAGCACTTATCCTCTGTATCCTCTGTACATTGCCTTAATTAGGCGCAGTAATTTTTCTGGGACTCCGTAATTTCTTAGCATTGACCACAGACAATTTCAGTCTATGCTGTCAAAGGGCTTTTTTTAAATCGACAAACATCAGATACAAGGGTGACTGATATTCAAGCGTTTGCTCCACTATGATTCGTTGGGCGTTGATTTGGTCTGTACAATATCTGCTCTCACTGAATTCAGCTTTCTCCTTTCTTAATTTTCCATCTACTACTTTCCTGGTGCGACTTAATTGAAAAAAATAAACGCGAAAAACTTTAGTGCGCAATAAACTATTATTTGGCGTAAATAGAAGCAATCTTTAATTGCTACATTCAGTGAGGTCCCCTTTCGTGGGTAATTTGACGAGCACCCCACTTCTACAATTCTTATATTATTAATGAATACATATTTAGATAGTCGTATTTATTGCCTCGTTAGAAAATACGTGTCGACAGGACACAGTAAACATATTGGTAATTATTGATTTGCGGGAGATGGAACAAAACTGAATTTTAAATGGGCAAAAGAATATTCTCGTCACATTTTTTGGTCAAGTGACATTTTGAAATAAAGGCCAATTTGCGAAGAAATTATAATGCAGAAGCACTCAGATACACTGACGCTAAGAAATAAACTCGAGCGTGTAAACCGATTGATAGATATGACTAGAATAAAGGCATGACTGTATGCCTCAATTAAATCGCTTTCCAGAACCAACCCTGCTAGACTGCGCTAATATATATACCTCACAATAGGTCTCACTACTGTACGATAAAGAGTCAGCTTCAGATTCCTACTAAGCCTTCTAGCTTTGAATA